>BLKR01005637.1:36994-75711 GCA_011170035.1 Teleogryllus occipitalis | reverse complement strand
CACCTAAACCCCTCTCTCCACGCCACACGAGAGAAAAGAGATGGTGGGCGCCCTTCTCCCTTATTGGTCTGCTTTGTTGTTTTATTTTTCTTTTAAAACGCCGCTTTTCAACTACTAACGTCATAGAGCGACCACTGTAAGAGACATTACGGGCAACGGCAACTAGATGAACTCGTACGGACACACACAAACATCCATCCCCCGGGCGGGATTCGAACCCATGACCCTTCAGGCACGAGGCAGCTACGGCCCTTCAGCCTTAGCGACCTCGACTATCCGAGCCGGCAGCTCTATTTGTTTGTTTCTCCACATGCAGCAAAACAGTGTTCTTTAATTTTTATTTCGTCAATATGTGATTGGTGGTCCCATTTTGCAAACATTAAATAATGCACTCTTAAGCAATTTCAACAAAAAGACTACACTCAATAGTATTGTAATTAGAACCTTAGGTTCGGTGAATATTATCAGATTGTTTCTTTAGTACTTAATTGTTAATTTCTTTACGGTTGAAGGCCATTTAGATATTCAAAACTAACAAAACTTCAGAGGCGTTGAAACAAAGTGTCATTAAAAAGCACTTAGCGCCTAAATATTTGCTAGAGATAAACCTTAAGTATCGGCCGTCACTTGTCGCGCTGATGGTCTTGAGAGAGGCGACTCGTACTTAAGCAATGTTCGCTAGCGCAGCTTCCGAGTCGACGCATCAAGAACACATGGCGTCAAAACAAAATTATATCTTCTTCCCACTCATTGTACAAGAGAAGACTTCCACCCATCAGTTTGCTCTCGATCGAAATAATTCATCTATATAACCTACAGAGATGTTTCAACTACATTTCAAGACCTAAATACACAGAAAAACGCAAAGATGGTAAAAACAGAGAGCGCAAAATTTTCCTTTACATCACTTATGCGCACGTGCACCCATTAGAATTTTCCAAAAAAAGAAAAAAGTTTACAACCAATCACTGCATCCAAAACCTTCCTCGTATGCCACACACGAATGAGGATCGAACGGGAGCTACAAACTAACGCGAAGGCGAATGAAACAAAGGTCGAAAGTAAGAGGGGGACTTCTAGCCCAAACGTTTATTGATTGATAGTGATTCCGAGCATATCAACTACTAATATCGTTTTTCCCGTGAGTTGGATTGCTTTTCCCGGAAGGTGGCGGTGATTTTCCCCCGCTGGATGGCGAGATCCGGCGCCGACCTACCGTCGGCTAGTGGGGTTTCCCCCTAACCAGGACTTTCCCACCAGCGGGGCACCGCCCCAGCCGGGACAAGCTCTAAGCTCCCGACTGGTCTCCCGGAATATGTGGTAGTGAAGTGCATGTTAGTATAAGTGTGTGTGTGTGTGTGTGTGTGTGTAAGGGGTGAAGATAGGACTAGAAAGAGGAAGGAAATTTCGCGCGCGGTCCGTGGCCCGTTTGGTAGGGTACTGCACCGGCATTCGCCTGGTGCTGATCGGGGAAATCACAGAAAACTACCGATCAGAGCAGCCGGCCGCTAGAATTCTCCTCCAGACAGCGACTGAATTCGACCTAGCTGAAAAGCAAGTGTCGAAAATCCTGCTGCCGAGGGGAGTGTAACCTAGGGCCTCCCGTTCAGATGCGCTGTAGTGACATCAGCTGATGCACTGAGCTACCGCTCCCGGTGCTAATTTGGAAAGGAGATGTTCGTTCGAATTGCGCCGCTGAGCCAAATTGCCTGCGGGCGCACTGCGTCACTCATCCCTTGTCCAGCCCACACGCGCCTCCTGCCCTGGTGGAGAGAAAAGGGAGCGGGTGAACGACTCTTGGGCGATTCATCAACTCAACTCCTGATACCGACGAACGAGGTGACTACTTCACACAACAGAGTGTGAAAGAGAGTGTTTAACGAACAAGTCAACTTCAAAGGACTTTTGCATACATGCACTCATTCGCCTCCAACACATATAAAAAGCGTTACCCTTTTAACGCCTTCCTAAACATATTTTCAGATAATTGTTAACAGTAGGTGCAGATTGTAGCTTCTACGCCTTCCCGTAGTTAGAGTTAGTTTTTAAGATTAGAAAATAAGAATAGTTGTAAGCCATCAATACATTTGAAAAAGTGAAATGTAACTGATCTATGTACATCCGAATGAAAAATAAATATGTATTTAAAAAAACATGCACTCCTTATAAAAGAATCAAAGTAAATTCATTTATCAAAGTAGAAGACGATGTAAGAACTGTAAAATCACCTTCATTGTAAACCCTGTATACACTATTTACTTGTGTGAATGTGTGTGAATAATCAAATACTAATAAATTGCGTGCTTGTCATTTCGGCAGCACATTAAAAAAATAGATGAGTATTGCTACTTCGAATGTTAGGTTACAATGATCAAAACCAGAGGTACCCCGATGCAGCGAGGGCACAGAGTATCAGACTCGGTAAGTAGATTAAGAAAATAGTAAATCAACTAAATTCTTTCGTCATCTGAATTACCATGCAGAGGTGCGGGCTGGCTCCTCTTCGATATTTTTTCGCATATTTTGATAATCTGATATCCGAATTGCATTGTACTGCATTCGCGAGGCCAGACGGTATATTACAATGTCAAAAATTTGAAAAGAGAAAGGTAATTATGTGCATTTTTTCTGTTTAACACTCAAAGGGAGTGATAAAAACGTGTCAGACGTTACGAATATTTAATTTTCAATATTGCAAGACCCCTGAGTTCTATAGCAGCTGAATAAGAGCAATATGTAAATGAAATAACTAAATTCTCCATAGGTATGATCTTTCTGGAGCAAATATTAGAGTTATGGCATCTTCACATACGCATGTTAACGTACTACATATATGTCATGATTCACACACTCAGTAGTCACAAAATTAAAAGCGGAGCAATGAAGGGCTTTGCAACTGTGCATTGTCCTTCGGTCCAATTTATCCTAACTACAGAGATTGAAACATCAAACGCACAACCAAATCTCCAATTAACCTCGCAAATAAAGTGATCAAACAACGAATGTTCAATTACATTTTGTGTGACCTCCAATGCGTCTACAGTCAAATGTGTCGATTTCCCTTCATGGGAGTTAAAATGGAAATTAATGTTATTTTAAAATCACCCAATAAATCTAACGGGATTGCCAGTAATACTGTATCAAAGAAAGAGTAACATTAAAATGCGACATGTGAATTGCCTAACGAGGATATATTGTATTATGAAATGAAAATAGTTGAAACTTTATAATGCATTGACGTTAATGAAGTTCAAAATTTTTAAGTTTTAAGATTTCACAGATTCAAGTAGTATCAACGTGGAGGCATTGTTTTTCCCATGTTACTACAAGGATCGATATTTTTTTAGCCTATTGTTCGGTCACGAAACAGATTGCAATACAAATTTAAGTACAGTAATACTCACTAAAATTATCACTTCAACTAGTCAGTCTTACGGAAACTGACAGAATTTTCCATAAGACATGTGGAAACATTGCCTCTTTCCAACGGCCACCTGACTATACTATTTAAATGTAGTGGCTCCTCAAGGTCATGAACCGGAAGGAGAGCGGGGACTCTGTGTTTCAATTGGGAGTATCGTTATGACTTAAATTTTTCGTATTGAGACTCCCGATTTTATGTCAGTGTTCCCATCTCCTTCAAGGTCATGACATTAAAGAGATAATAACCGGCCAGCGGCCAGTCACACTTCGTCAGACTAACCTTTATTAAGCGGTCACCTCAAGCGATTTTGAACTGTATTACAACAAGAAGTGGACAAGAGGCGGAGGCTATTGTTATGATAATACCAAGACCCAAGATGACCAATTTGCATATTACAATAATGAAAGTTTGAATCACTTACCTCCATTGGAGATTACATTCTGTTTGATGTAACAACGAATGATTTAAACATCTCTTACAGAAACAAGAACGCAATATTTTCTTCCATTCACAGAATTCCTATGGTTTGTTAACACGCACTCTCTTATGTGGGAAGCTGTAAAGACGCCTGCAGCGCGAATGCGACCCACAACTCATTCGCCAACACTTTCATCAGACGTCCCTTCTACGAGTTTCTACGGGATGTGAACTGCACCGACAAGTCTAGTTGGCTTATTTGATTCCGAGAGGACGGGAAGTGAGTTATTGCATTAAGAGAATTATTGACACGTCAAAGGTGTGTTTTGAGCAGAGCTTCGTGTAGAGCGAAATCGATCAGGGAATATTGACTTTTAAAAAAATCCTACGAATAGTTTAAGCGCTATTGATTCTCACAGACGAACGGACGTTTAAAAAATCTTTTTTTTTTTCGGTTTAACGGGATCCCAAACGTGAATTACCGTTGAAATCTCGAAATCGAGTTTCCGCAGCACTACATAACTTTCCCTGCGCTAGAAACATTACTTTGTGTTTTAATAATTAAATTAGTTCAAAGAATTGGTCGCCCCCGACCGGGATTCGAACCCGGGCCTTCTGGTTTACGCCCAGCTGCTCTAACCCCTAAGCTACCGAGACAACCAACCCTTTGAACAGTTTTCACGAGCGCGATTATCGCTCCTTGTATGTATATTGCCCTATTACTTTGTGTGCAAATAAGTATTCGAGAAAGTAAAAAGATTTGTGAGTGAGTGATAGTAGCGACCTAAAAGAATATTAATTGACGCTGCCCGAGTAAAAGTACTTTGATGTCTTAATGCAGAGAAACGCAAGTTCCAAAAACAGTTCAAGGGACTTGCGAATATCGACAGCGTGTTTCGCCAAAATTAGATCGGCAACCGAGCAGGCGCGGGTCCTCCATCTCGACGCCCAAGTGCCCGCGGGGCTGCTAACGAACCCTGCAGCCCAAGGAGCTGCGGCCGGGGGCGGGGTTCGTCCGCAGAGGGCGCCCTCAGGGATGGACAAGCGGCGATATGGAGCAGGGCTACTCTGAGACACGGCAGATATCCACGCTACAAGAACAACAATGTCCACGAATAAAAAATCTTTCATGGAATACTGGAGAAGAATTTCCATTCACCTTTGTTCAAAAGATGCTCAACTTGGCGAGGTTCCAACATCACTTTACAATTATTTCTATCAATAATAATAATAATAATAATAATAATAGTAATAATAGTACCTAAAAATTTTAGCACCCCATACGATAATCTTCAAATCTCCGGCTATCATCTTCAAAGATTAGGAGAAAATCATAATCTACAAATATCAGAAAATAAAGCAAAAGTCTGCAAAAGCATTATTGGATAAAAATCATCTAAGAATTAAAATTAGCGTTATCTCAGTTGAACGAGTAAAAATCTTCAACTACCTAGATTGCAATACATCGTACTATCATATAAATGACACTAATATAAATATTTAAAAAAATGTGCGGAGCTGCACGAAAGACTCTCCGACAGAAAACATATACAGAAACCGAGCTGAAATATTATAAAACAAAGGCAGAACCAATGGTAATCTATGAATGTGAAAATTGGGTCCTGAAAAGGGGAGATTCAAGGAAACTTGAAGATGCTGAAATTAGATTTCTTGGTCTATTAGTAGGCTATTCAACACTAGACTACGAAAAAACTCTGACATCAGAGATGAATAAAATATATTCAACCTAACCGACAAAATAGATATACTATGAAACAATTGGCAATATCATTTGTCCGGAAGCTCCAATACCGAAACATTCTCTACACAAAGAACCCTAAGGAGAAATTAGTAGCAGCAGAGCAATAGGGCGATGGAAGGTCGCTACTGAAGACGGAACAAACCCCAATAAGCTTAATCCATGATGATAATGATGAACATTTTACATTTCACCCCACGCCAAAAATTGTAAGTTTTGACAATTTTATGGGAATATGTTCACGGGAACATTTTTGAGAAAAGTTTGAAAATGTTGAAGTGTTATTTGATTACCGTAATGTATACAGATAATGAATACCATTCTCGTATGGTACATGCGTACAATTTTCAGGTGTTACGTTTGCATACAAGACTGCAATTTCAACTCCTTTCCTCAAGCCTTTGAATCCAGAGCCTGCACGCTCAATCAGTGTAACAGCTCTCCGCGCGTACTCGGAAGTGCCAAGTCGGAGCTCAAAATGAGGATCGGAGGAGTCGTACGACAGCCCCGAGCGATCGACGCGGGACTTTCTGGAAGTAGGAGCGCACAGGATTAAGTGAAATGGCCGCGCTTCCGACCCGCTTAACTCCTCGAGATCTCCCGGCGCGGCGCGGGCGAGTCAGGGTTTGGGGGCGGGGAGGGGTGGGAGGGGAGGGGAAGGGGTTGGGAGGGGTCGGGAAGGGACGGGGGGTCTAGTGCCAAGACACGTCACGCCAGTCCGCGCAAGAGGATGTCCAACCAACCGGACACTGTCTAATGCGGGTAGTACGAGTCCATGTTCAACCTCTGAACACTTGCTGCTCTTCTAATTTACATCACACACGTCAATGAAATTGATATTATTCAAGCGGCACCATCGACATGAAATTTATTACGGAAGGTTTGGTGATTACATCAGGTTGAAATATATTAACAGCATATTTTAAAACTATTATTTGATAGTTAAATAATAATCCACACGACCATAAACGTAATGAAGGCTTGGTGATGGGTATTGGTCAGTGGAAAAACTACTCGATTTGTCTGCGAACGTTTCGCAGTACACAGGATGTCCGGGGAAAAGTAAAAGATAAAAAAATAAAAACGTGTTAATTGACCACGTAGCCCTACTCTTTGTCATACAATTACTGTAAAAAAATGCTAGGAAATAATAAAATTAAGTCCAATACTTTGCAACAAACAAAGGAGCTACACAATCTTGCAGTTGGTATGCCACACGAGATATGAGGAGTATTTGTACGCGTAGGCTTCCGCGGCTCGAGTCGATGACTTCTTCGCTGTCCGGGTGACGCCGCGTAGTGGGCTGAGAGGCCGACGTTTCGCCTGACATGTCGCAGGCTTCAGCAGGGCATCAGGCCTCAATGCCCTGATGAAGCCTGCGACATGTCAGGCGAAACGTCGGCCTCTCAGCCCACTACGCGGCGTCACCCGGACAGCGAAGAAGTCATGAGGAGTATTTGTCAAGTAACACCACACGAACACACACCATCTGTGCTAATGGTTAAGTGTTAGAAGTAGGAAAAGGATGTGTATTAATGACTACGTGAGGCATAGCAAAAACATCCCGTAACAGTCTTTTTGTATAAATGAAATTCCCCATATTGGCTTTAATAGAAGAAATGAAATTCATGATTCATGATTGAAATACATTAAATAAATATAAATTCTTCCCGAATAACAATCAAAAACATTTGAGTAAGAAAATCTGAGAATTATAGGACCTGACCGCGCTTTTCATATTTCAGCAGTCAGCTCCGAGGGGAATCAAGGCCCAAAGGCTCCCACAGACCGGTGCGGTATATCCGGAGCGAGTGCGGCGCGGGAAGTTCCGTGCTAGACGCGGCCACGGAATTCGCGGGACCGCTCACACCGGAGCGTCAATTACGAGTCACGGTGTGATCATGAGTTGGTGACGGTTGGCAAGGTCGCTCCACCCAAAGGGGAGCGAACACTCCCGAACACGGGCGGACTTCCACGAAACTCGAGCTGCAGCGGAAGAAACGCGTCTCACGGCGTCACAAATTTCGCCGGCAATTAAACACTGCCAATCCGTTGCCGGGACGCTCGCCTGCCGCGCTGGTCTGAACGTGCTCATAAGGTAACACGTGACGCGAAAGCTCCGCAGCGGCCAATCCGCGTCGGCTGCGGATCTTCCGCGTCGGTTCCGAGCGTGAATTGTCCAGGCGCGTCAGGGGCCTGTCAGCGGGGCCGCGCGACCCTCATGATTCGGCCACACGAAGGCCCCCCGGGGGGGGGGGGACGCGGGAGGAACAAGTAGCCGCCGCGCGGAGCGGCCCCCATTACTTAAACAGAGCGCGTCCAGGCGCAGCCCCGCCCGCCCGCCCGCCCGGCGCGGAGCGGCGCGGCGCTCGGCCCGCGATCAATATTAACGCGCCCTCGGCTCAGGCACTGGCACAGGCACGGCACGGGCACGGCACCGGCGCTGCGGAGGCGCAGGCGGGGGCGGAGGCGGTGGCGGTGGAGGAGGTGAAAACGGTGGAAAGGTGATGGCGGAGGAGGCGGTGAAGGCGGAGGCGAGGGCGGTGGCGGTGGAGGAGGTGGAGGCGATGACGGAGGTGAAGACGGTGGAAAGGTGATGGCGGAGGAGGCGGTGAAGGCGGATGCGACGGCGGTGGCGATGACGGTAGAAGAGACGATGACGGAGGCGAAGGCGATGACGAAGGCGATGGCGCAGGGGGAGGCGGAGGGGGTGGCTTTGGGAAAGCGAAAACGCAGGCGGAGGCAAAAGCAAAGGCGGAGGCGCATACGGGGGTACAGGCGGAGGCGATGGCGGTGGAAGAGGCGATGGTGGAGGGGGAGGCGGCGGGGAAGGCGAAAGTGCAGGCGGTGGAAGACCTGCGGAGTGGGGGTGGAGACGCAGGCGGAGTGGGAGGTGGAGGCGCGGGAGGAGGCGCCGTCGGAGGTCACGGAGCTGCATGCGACGACAGGCGAGACAGTGACGGCGACAGCCGTGCGGGCAGCGTCGGATAAGGCGACGGCGGTGTTGGACGGGGCAAAGAGCACAGGGGAGGAAGCGGCAAAGGGTCGGCGACAGCGGCAGCTATCCGTGAAGAATGCCGCACGGGGCGGAGAGAAGCGTAGGGGACCTTCGTGGAATGGTGGTTAATGCTGGGATTTGGAAAAGAGGAATTGAGAGAGAGCGGTGACACTCCAAAGCCATGTGAGAACTGTGAAGAAGATGACACGACAGCAAAATGGGGCTGAATGTGAAAGGCGTTTTGAAGGGATGTGGATACGAAAGTGAAAGCGCGCGGGAAAGAGAAAAAACGACCAAGGCACAGACAGGGGAAAGAGATGGAAGGAATTCCTCTGCTGGCGGCGTTGAGATGTCTTTCCCTCGTTGGTGGGAAAGGGATAATCGCGATTGGAAGGGAGACAACAACGGATTACATCGATTGAGATATTGGATGCCGTGAGAAGCGGAGCGTTATGGTGTGCTGAAGAATGAACCTCAGAGCCCGAGCCGTGTCACTCAAAACAACGATTCAGAGTTGCTGGTTTAATCTCGCAGCAACGGCAATAATAAAGCACAGAAGCTTTGGTGGAAGTGGCAATAGCTGTGAAGGAGTGTAGCGGTGGTGTGTTGAAGAGGTCGACGAAATGCAGGGAAGAAGGAATCCCCGCCGGGATTTTCCTCTTGTCCTCCGAGCTCCGCCTCGCTCCCAACACCCCTCCCCCACCCTGCCCCGCCCCCAGCGCCCTGCCTCACCCCACCCCCACCACCTCGCCCCGCCCCCAGCGCCCCATCCCGCCCCCAAGCGCCCCGCCTCGCCACCAACTCCCCGCCCCGTCCCCAGCCCGCCCCGCCTCCTGCGCCCCTCCCCACCCCGCACCGCCCCCACCGCCTCGCCCAGGCCCCAGCGCCCCGCCTCGCCACCAACGCCCCGCCCCGTCCCCAGCCCCGTCCCGCCTCCGGCGCCCCGCCCCGCCCCCAGCGCCCCTCCCCACCCCGCCCCGCCCCAGCGCCCTGCCTCGCCCCCAGCGCCCCTCCCCGCCCCGCCTCGCCTCCAAAGCTCGGCACGGACCCCAGCAACCAATTGATTATCGCCTAGCGCGACCCGCTCTCCCGCAATGTCGTGCGTCACCCATTCATTCCCTTAAAAATCCCTTGCTGTTTTTTTTCACGGTCTGTGTTTTCTGTTTCCACCTTTCTGCCCGTTCCCGTTCGATGGAACGAGAGTGCTCAACAGACGTTCGTGTTTGTCGAATTAGAAACCGATATTTCAACGGTTGCGTCGTCGGAGATGGAAGAAAGGAAACGTTCTGTAAATACCTGTCCGACAACAGTTTTACCGTCTACATTCAGCCTGGGGATGATGGGAAACGAAGGGAAGCAAAAGACAATGTAAGGAAATAAAGCGACCCGGCAGAACAACTAAACACGTATTTTCCGGACCAACGTCAGTATCAGTTCTACTCCAACTCACGTCGAATATTCCTTCACTGCATGTTCATGTGTTCCTTGAAAAAAATCTGAGCTCGAGTCTTTAAAACTTCAGCGTCGCGCTTCTCCTTCTCCGTCGGTTGTCGGTTGGTTGGTTAGTTATTCCAGGTGCGTCAACAGTGTAGGTCATTAGTCCCGTAAGTGTAGTACATGTTTTCCTCGGGAGATGGCTGTGATCTTCCCCCTCTGGATGGCGAGATCCGGGGCCAACCTACCGTCGGCTAGTGAGGTTTCCCCTAACCAGGACCCTCCCATCAGCGGGGCACCGCCCCAGCCGGGACAAGTTCTAAGCCCCTGACCGGTCTCCCGGAATATGTGGTAGTGTAGTGCATGTTAGTGAAGGTGTGTGTGTGTGGGTGTGTGTGTGTGTAAGGGGAGACGATAGGAAAAGGAAGAGGAAAGAAAGATCGCGCGCTGTCCGTAGCCCGTTTGTTAGGGTACTGCTCCGGCATTCGCCTGGTGTTGATCGGAGAAACCACGGAAAATTACCGGTCAAAGCAGCTGGCCGCTAGAATTCTCCTGCAGACAGCGACTGAATTCGACTTACCTCAAGAGCTAGTGTCGAAAACCCTACCATCGTCAGGAGTCGAACATTAGGACCTCCTGGTCAGAGGCGCTGCAGTGACATCGTCGTGCGACCAGTCGCAGTCAACACAGCTGTTTCACTTCGCTTTTGCAGGTCATCAGAGGCGGGTGCCTGCTCTCCCTCTTATCCAGCGGCCACTTGGCTCTGTCTAATCCGTAAAGGACACTATGGTCTCGCAGAAATCCGAATCACCCCCAAAACGTCTGCACAGATTATCTGTACAGTTGAAATATAGAGCAAGATTTTTAGGCAAGTACCTCTAACGGTCTAATTGTAACTGTCTAATTGTAACGGTCTAATAATAACTACGATCTAATTATTATAATCATTATCCAAGTACGAAAATGGCAAACATGTTTTAGGAAAGAGAAACATCAAACTATAGAGAAGGATACGAAAGAAAAACCATTTGTACGAATATTCTCTTTTTTTGTCATAAAGATCTGTATAACTAAGGATTTAAAACATAAAATGAATGAATATTGCAAAATCGCGAAGATACAATAGGTTTGGTGACAACTGAATCTGATGACGCACAACAGGTGTTGCTATTCAGTTTGGTCACAAATAATAGAGGAATTAACTTCTTGTTCGCCAATATTGGTTGTATTAAAAATTCTTGTCTCAAAGCTATATAGTATTGGGAACTTTGCAACTTTTCAATCAAAGGTCGAACAAAAAGTTGTTCTCTGTCTGTGGGAACGCATTTTCTGGCCCATCACCCACATGAGCTATGTTGTAGGCATCTCTAGTTTGCCACATGTGCTCCCAACTCTACCGACTACTTCTGACTCCCATATTCATGTTAGAGACCAACAAAAATAGTCTCGGTCATTTCTTTCAGTTACCTACTTTTGTAGACGCCTGGCTAAGAGATTGCGGAATCTGTCAGAATGGGACATGTCGAAGATAATTTTCTGGCATTCAGCCAGGCTTCCTTTACATGACGGGCAGGATTTGCACAACATGCTTTTTTCGCCCTTTGAAATCCACGCCCACAGCCGAATTTGAATCCGCAAACTCGGGTTTAGGAATCACTCCTAAAATATGCAAAATTATTTCCTGGAGCCAGTGAAACCGCTGATTTTCTCTCACGCTGTCCGTTATTCGGACCTCTCGTCGAGTCCACGCGGAAATTTGTTCGGTAGAAAAAAAGAAAAAAGAACGGTGCAAGTGCGCAACGCGGCGAGGCATGGCGCGGCGCGGGAGCCTGCTTGGGTATTGGATTACGACAGACGCCCAATCGCACAAAAGACCTGCGGGCGCGCCACCGGCCAATTACTCAGCGCTAATGAACGCCGACGACTCCCCCCCCCGCCCCCGCCCTCTTTCGGCCTCTCGGTGGCGCAGCGTGTTGGGGGCGGAAGGGGCGGCCCGTCCCGGGCGGCAACATTTCGCAACAATGTCCCTCAAGTCTGGGCCTAGTTAAATTCCCGTGCTTGGTAGTAAGAGTGACATGAGGCGAACGTGACGTATTCTCTTCATCGTAACTAGCAACATCCGCCTGCTTGAGATTTTTCCTCGTCACACAGCTACAGAAACTGGGACGATTTTAAAGTAAAGCTACAACTCTCTTTATGCCTCGACCGGGAATTGAACCCGGGGACCACAGCAGAGAAGCTAGTACGCTGCACATGAGCCATCCCAGAAGCCAAATAATAATAATAATAATAATAATAATAATAATAATAATAATAATAATAATAATAATAATAATGATGATGATGATGATGAAAAGGAAAAAAGGACCCACAAAACATGGATTCTACACCACGCCTTAGAGAATTTTTTCTAAATTTAACAACTGGATTTATCCACTTTTTGTTATCAGGACCCGGCAGAAATAGTTTTTCTGCCGAAAATTCGCCGTTTTTCACGCAGCGTTACATAACTTTCTCTCTACTCCGTAGTGAGAGTGTAAAAATTGAAATTTTCAATTATTTGGAAATTATAGTGAACTCGGCTATAGTGAACCCTCGGTTATAGTGAACTTGAGTCACTGGTCCCGTTTAATTTACATTACAAATAAACATAATAAGATTCTACTACAGTGAACCTCGGCTACAGTGAACGTAGGAAACACATCGCCCTGGAAATTAATCCCCCTTTGGAATATAATATATCGCCTCAGTGCCACAAATTCCAACACTTGACAGCTTCAAAACAGTATCGTCGGCCAAAAATCGCTCGTATGTCGGTGGCTTCATATGTTATTGGTGTCGTATGTGTTCTAACAATGCCGAAAGCAGAATCAAGTATGGAGAGAGCACGAATTCTGGAGAAGGATCTAGATAAATTAGTAATAACAAGTACGAAGCAAACAATTGAAAATTATTGATTCTTTAAGAACAATACAGATATTGACATTTTTGGTTCGTGCTGTTAATGTATTCTGCTGTATCTCTATATTAATCAAATCAATCGTTATGAAGAAATTATATTTAATTTTGACATCATCGGATATAGTGAATCAAAAATGTTAGTTCCCTGAAGTTCACTATAACCGAAACCGACTGTACTAATTTGAAGTTAGCGTTATATGCGAATAAATTCGGTTGAAATAGTGTTTGCTTTAATATTGAAATCATTTTAATCTGAAAACCTGAAGATTTTATCGAAGCATGTTCGTCCCTAGTTCATGTAACTCTTCATTTCATAAGTCGAGAGGTATAAATGCACTCTAGGCCTTTTTGTCTTAGCTGGCACCAGAGGGCCACGAGGCTGCTTGGAATAAAGGTCAAATCACATCGAATGATATCTCCGAATTCTATATTCTCCGACGAATTATATGCTTACAGCACGAATTTCTAAACTTCACAGAGAATCATATTTCTCATTCAACTCTATTCCAAACTACAGAGAGATTTCGCATCTCCTGGTGAATGTAGTTATTTTTCACGTACTGGTTTATTTTAGTGGGAGAATCTCTTTGCCATTCCACGGGTGAAGTAATTCTCATCATAATGTTGTAAAACAATTGATAATAACAGTTACAATAACAGTTAGCTGAGAAAATAGGAGCAGGGACTGATTATATTTCAACTGTCTGAATACTAAAATGTTCAGAGAGAATAAGAGGCGTAAATATTTGCAATACATACAACGACATCCCTGCAGCGTTCTCTCCATCCACAACGTTGGTGAAGACAACTCTCTAAGAAAAGAAACACGCGAATGAACGCGTTTCAAATTTTGAAGCTAATTTCTATGCTAATTTGCTACTGATAAAAAAATGCCAATTTCTATGCGTTTCTGCCTAAAGACGTCTAGAAGCGTCAGGATTAACCTACCAATTTTGTTACGTGTACAACAGCACACATTTACTCGCAAACACAAAAATACTGGTATTGGCACACTGGTACTGTATGCTAAAATGCTCTCGTAAAACCTACTTTTTCTCGTCCGTAAAAGTCAGCGATGGCCACTCGGAGATGTACATGAGTGAGTTGCGGAGTAAAAGGAGCTTCAAATGCCTGAAAAACATACATTTTATGTCAGCGCATATCAGCGGCGTCGAGGCAGGCTAGCCAACAAACATCGCTCGGGAGCTAAGTGTCGCCATTTTACTCTACCAAATCTCTCTCTCAGCTGTAACTCCGCTCTACAGACAGTAAAACGTCGGTAAGCGTTGTCAAGGCGTTCTTGACCTATATGGACGTGTCAGAAAGGAGACGGGGCACATGTGCTAAAGGTAAGCTGCAAAGGAGACCAGAACGGAAACGCTGTGTAGACTGAAGGAATGGCATTGCTCCTTTCTGCTTCCATAAAACAAGCAATCACCTACTTCAGAGGAACTGTTAAACAAGCTAATTCAGATCACTTCAAGAACTAGAAACGTGAAAATTGTTTAGTTTATGAATTATAGTGACAAAACTTTCTATATCACAAATTTGATAGCAATATGACTTTTTCTTTAGGTATGATAAGGGGTAAAATTTGAGGTATCGTGTCGTTAGAGAGTATCACGAATATCGCTATTGTTAGTCCCGATTAACGTTTTCAAAATTTAAAGTGATTCATTACAAAAGATTATCCGCCATGTGGATTCCATCAATGTTCTTTTCACCAACAAGCATTCATTCTTCTGTACATAAAAAGCAAGAAAAAAGTATCGGAAAACTTCTGTAAGGTGTAATTATGTAGTACAACTCTTACTATAATCGAGAACACCAAGGGATTCCATAAAATGGAATTTAGTAATTATATCTCATATTCACGACCATTTCGCACTTTGTACGTGATTTCGCATATTGCAATCGATTTTACATTTTATCACAAACTAGCTGACCCGGCGAACTCTGTTCCGCCTTAACAGCCGGTCCCATCTTTTTCTCGCGTCGCACTCACTGTGAGAAACTGTAGTATTCTTGTTGCACTGCGTACGTGCAAAAACGTGCGTTCTCACACAGGAACGCTGTCGAACGGGATAAACAGTATCCTATGTCCGTCTCCTGGCTCTAACCTTCCTGCTCACCAAATCGGTACAGCCGTTCTTGAGTTATAAATAGTGTAACTAACACGACTATATATAGATATAACGGCGAACGAAAGGCGGCTATCATTATCGCCTTCTGTTATCAATGCGGCGTTACAACAATGGGTTACAACAGGCAACAATGACCGCTAACATGCGAAATCACGCGAAAACGTGCGAAAATGAGCAAAAACGTGCGTTCTCACACACGAAAGCTGTCGAACGGGATAAACAGTATCCTATGTCCGTCTCCTGGCTCTAAGCTTCCTGCTCACCAATTTTCAGCCAAATCGGTACAGCCGTTCTTGAGTTATAAATAGTGTAACTAACACGACTTTCTTTTATATATATAGATTGAAAACCTTCAGAAATTCACTGCGCCGACCGTCAAACATACAATTACTATTTTTTCAGCGTTTGGTAACATCTCGCATTTTTAACAATTGCTCAAATCTACCATCTCTACTCATGAGTCCGGTCATTGCAGTGCATTTTCTATCTCGGGAGGTGGCGGTGTTCCACCCCGTTGGAACGTTCCATTTATTGCCGACGTACTCGTCGGCTTATGAGGTTTTCTTCACATCAGGGAACTGCTCCGGCATTCGCCCTTTAACGAAGAAACTATGGAAAACTAGCGATTAAAGTAGCCGATTGGAATGCTCCAATAAACAGTGGCTGAATTCGACCCAAGTATGAAACCAGTGGCGAAGATATTTTTTAAATTTGTTGCGTCGTTGTTGACGCAACGCGTCTCTTAACCCTTGTTGGGCGTTGAGCGCATGTACCCTTACGATTATCACTCGTACTCTGTAATTCGCTTGTTTGCCGATTAAGTTCCATCTTATGAGACGGACGCATCTGGTTGTGTTCTTGACTTTTCGTGATATATCTATTATTTTTAGTGATTGTACTGTATTTGGTATGTTTAAATACTTTCATTACTTGTTGCAGGTTAGCGGAAAATGTAACTTAGACTGGTTTTTTGCTACGAACCAACAGATTACAAATTTTAAACGGATTCTGGAACCGTAACGAACTTCATATTTACAAGTTAGTGATATTTACAATGTTACACGGTAGGTCGTAAGTTCAATTCTCCATTATAGCGGCGAATAGTTGTAGCGTATGACGGCTGTGTCAAAGCCACCGTTTACCTGGATGAGCGTTAGACAAAGTGTACTCGTAATGGATCATTTTCGTGGTTTCCAATCAATATCGTGGGTTGACGGCCCACAAAGGCGCACCTTCCTATTTTATGATCGGTTGGCGGGAGGATCCGTCATTTGGCTTATTTCCCCCGTTTTCGGAAGGGGTGTGGTGGCAAGAAATGTGTTAACCCGCGAGAAGTTTACTGCTTATTTATCCTTGAAAATAGATTTTATTACATGGGAGTTTTTTTGTTTTTTTCTCCCTTTCAAAATTCAAAATTTAAGTAGTATATGACTTAGTGTAGGGATCACAGAATTTTGAAAATGTGCACACAATTCACTTTTCCCCATAGAACGTCATACGCAGTTTTTAACTGTTTTTGACGTAAAAATAAATAAAAATAAATAAGTAAAATAAATAAAAACAAATGGAGCACGAAAGTAGGTTAGTGAGATTGGGATACGGAAGTACAACATAATTTTAGCAACTGTAATTTGCACAAAAGAACCATTTAAATTAGACCCATTTTATAATGCAACACACATCATATGACTGTTAAAATGATCTTTTTTACTTTCACATCATTCCTATCATTTTAACTAATGATTTCATGTTGCAACTTATAACCGTGATGGGTAAAAATCCAAACATGTCCAGAAAGCAACGTTCGTGTAGAAAAGAGACGCCTCTCTCGGCCTGAGTTGGACCTCGGGCTCGCATCCATCGTCTGCTGAAAGGGCGCGCAAGGCGACGCCCTCGGTTCGATCCCCGGGGACGAATTCCCCGGAGCGCGGATCTCGGCCCGGCGCGGGCCACTTCCCTGTAAAATATGGGGTCGCGAGCGCTCTGGCGGGGGATCGATAAATCTCCCGTCGTCATGCTCGCGTCGACAAAGCGCCGCCGCCGCCGCCGTCTCCACCGCGGTTGCAACTCTGAGACCGCGAGGGACACGAGCAGCGTCCGAGGCAACACGCGAGCTCTTCGTTCCCACCAACCATTTCATCCGATAGAACTTCGTTGGCGATTGTCACGCGGGAGCTCATGTGAGGGTCACGGGCTCGAGTTCGGAAGACATGGATATTTCTTAAAATTTTTTTAAGGTCGCTTTTCAACATCTTTGGTCATATAGCGACCACTGTGAGTTTTAAACTAGGGAAAACTATAGGGAGAACACGGAACGACAACACAAACACACACACACATCCATGCTCGAGGCGGGATACGAACCCGCGACCCTTCGAGCTGAGGATGGTCTGGCCCTTCAGACTTATGACCTCGGATATCCAAGCCGGCTCATGGATATTTTCTCCTAGTCATTCTAGACTAAAAGAAAAATCAACATCATCATGCATCATTTCAAAATGCAGAATATATTCAAGTATCAGCCCTCTGATACCTCTTCACCTTGATCCTGGCATGAATTTGGATCTAGGAGCCCGGGCATATTCCTTAGTTTCTTCAATAGATAATGCAATAAGCGTTGAATTACATGTTAACTCCGTAGTCTACTAGCGAAGTTGCGAAAATTGAACTGAGCTTGCTCATAAAATATGGAGGAAATACAAAAAATGTCCGTTTGAAATTCTCGAAGCCACGAGACCATTCAGATCGATCGCAGAATATCAATTTTGAAGAACATGGGCTGAACGGTTTACGCGCAAGCGTTGACCACGGGCGAACGTTTTGCCGTCAATCGATTTTTCGGTATTAAGAACCAACAAAACAGATTTCCGACGACAGCACGTGTTAGAGTATTTTTTCTAAATTTAGCAACAGGATTTATCCACTTTTTCGTTACCAGAGCCCGACTATTAAGAGTTTTCTGCCGAAAATTCGAGGCTTTCCGGCGCACGATTACGTAACTTTCTCTTCTTACGAAGAACTTCGTAAGGCGAGAAAGTAAAAAAGTCACAAGGGAGAAGGGAGGGAGGCGGTGTGAGGAATGATAAGGAAGGGGATTGGTATGTTTGAATACGCTAAATTTCTTTTCGACACAACGGAGGAGGCAGAACGTATTTTGTTGTGTTTTCTCTTGTCAGTGAGCTAACGAGACTCAGGGAACACCCTCGACGAGCATGCGCTGGGCAAATCATCTGTTCTTTGGGGCACGCCCTGGCATTTAGCAATTTGCGAATCTTCGCAGCTGGGTACTTGCTTGATATAGTCAATATCGCAAAGCATGCACATACACATGCTATGGAAAATGGATCAGTTATGTCATTTCACGCACCTTCTCCGCCATTCCTTCCCCGACAGTGTGTATGAGTGTGTGTGTGAGTGAGTGAGAGACACAAAGAGAGAGAGAGAGAGAGACCGAGAGAGATACAGACAGAGAGAGAGACACACACACACACACAGAATTTGTGTGTGTGGGAGTGTACGTGGGAATATGTGTGCGTGTGACTCTGCGCACGTTGTTTCTACACTAGTCCGCACTGACTGCGGTCCAGGCCTTTACCAGTGCGCATAAAACCTTTGTTATATGTTCTTCATTGTTTAGTACAACACATCCAGTGATTCACGTAATAGAAAACCACTTGAAAATTCAGGGGTAACGTGTACGAATTCAGAGGGAACATCCTCCCTATATTTAATAGTAGAACACAGGAAATTGTACGGTGTATGAAAATTGTTTGTAACTGTTCTGTAAAGTGTTTAATCCTCTGCATCAGAAAAAGTAAGTTTATAAAAACTTACTCGCCTTTCATCTGCAAGTGATTTAAAAAATCCTAGCTTTCTAAACGAAATAGGGAGATGACATCAGTCTGAGTCGATATGGTAAGTTATTTTGAAGAAAAAAATCGTTCTGTAAAGATTACGCATTGGATTAAGCAAAAATTGGGTCTGCAAAGATCGAATGCAGATAAAGAACGCCTGCACATTCTATTATGATCAAAATTCCCTCAGGAGAATGATTGTAAATGGACACATTCCGAATGAATAAAAAAGCCGCACGGGAGCTCAAATGGCGGCAACTAGTTTTTACATCTCTGAATCCGCACCCGGAGCCTCCCATTTCTAGCATTCGAAATAAGTTAATACACAGTGTTCATTATTTTTTAATAATTTTGAACGTATCGACAGACGATGCTCGTTATCAGATGTGTCGTCGAAATCTGAAATTTCTGTGAGCCACATTACTCCCTCCCCCTCTTTCGGCCTCCCTGTCACTCACCCTCCTCCCTCACGTTGCAAGAGTGACAGTTCTAGCGCCAGTTGCCTCCTCAGCTCTCCTCTCTCACGATGACCTGCGTAGGGCGCAGCAATAGAAAGGTTATCGAGAACCGAGACCGTTCTCGAGAACGACCCACAGTTTACGAGAAAAGGGGGACCATAGACTCTCAAAAAAAGGAAGAAAGGGGACGAAAATAGCAGGGTTATAGAATACTGTTTTAATGTAAAGCACGCCAAGGAGCATAATACTTGAGATGACAAGTATATATTAGACAAGTATATCAGCCATTTTTGTGAAGAGGTCTTGCTTCCTGGAAGATCAAACGTGATACGCAGCGTCACAAACCATTAGTTTCTGCATGAGTGATAACTTGATAACTGTATTCTTTTTCACTCGTACGTTAGTCGAAGAAAAGGTTAGACTAACGAAGAACTACGTATGTTGTACACTTCACACAAAATATTCACCGAACAAATTTCGGTTGATCTTAGTAATCTGCAAATCACTTCAGTATTAACCCTTAACATCAATGTATCTTTAACCCAATTATCTACCCACATACAAATATTTGGTTCGACAATACCGTCGACACAGCCACAAAGCAAAAACAGTAGAACGGGTCGAAGGTAGAAGACTCGCATGCAGTTCAATATATCGATGACCAAAAATAATGCATTTGATTCTATCAATGTCGGTCGCGACGTTAACACAATGCGCGTTGCACACAAGTGCCAATCACGCTCCCCCCCCCCCACACACACAAGCACGGACACAGCACTAGCAAATGCGCACACTGCAGAGGAACACATTGGCTATTTTTAGAACCCAAAGCGTAGAGGTGGAAGGCAGAACAATGAGATCGATTGTTCCGCTGATGGGTCTGGAAGACTAATTGACATTCATCTGTCACTTTTTGTTGAATATTCCAACGCAGCGAAAAAATGTAAGAGAATACCTGATTTCTGTGACAATATAAGTGATTCTAATGAAAGAAAGAATAATGTAGCCCATGTACGTTTTGCAAATGCACCACAAGAGACTGAGAACATCTAAATGAAATATTATTGAGTAACTCTAATCTCGTTGAAGTACTACAAATATCCATAGAACTCTAAAAGATGAGTAAACTCTTTGTGTCTGAAATTGCTTTCCTTACACGAACTTTGAAAAACTGCTATTGATGTAATCAAGAACTCGTACTTATTTCACAAGATTACATTAACTTGTTCTAAGTTGTATTTAATTGATTCACGAAAATTACTAGTTTCTACAACCAAAGCAGCTCTTTTTTATATTTACGAAGCACTTTACTAAAAATAATCTCGTTTTGAAGCGAGTGAATTTTCTTAAGGTAAAATTACATTGTCACTAAATTGTTGTTTCAAGTTGTGAATTTCACTATCTAACAACTTTTTATCTCCTGAAGGTAAATCTTATTTTTTGCTCTACTTAAAGCTTTGGAGTTTAATTTTCAAAGCTCAATTTAAATATTCAAATTCTGACCATTTGAAACATGCGTTTTTAAAAATGTATCACTGCATCTGATCCCGAACAGTACTGAGGTTCCATTGGTACATTTACATTACTAACGGAAAGTATAAAACGTTCCTTTTCAATGAAACAAGATATTCTCTATTTCCTTTTACTTTCTCGCTATAAAGTAATATGTGGTGTAGCCAGAATCTAAGTAATTGGTAATGATATAAGTAATATTTTACTACCATTCACACTTACGGACTCACGTTGTTAAACATTGTTTTAAGAGTGAAAATACCTTCATATTCTAAAAACTTCCAAGGGCCAGCCCCTTAAATGTGCCGTAAAGTATCATAAGTTCGGTATGGTGAGGGAGTGATCATTGTTGCTACGCGTTATAAAAAACAAGGACTTAGATCCTGCTATTAAGTAGAATATATAGAATATATAGAAGACTGAATATCAAAGAGTCAATTTAATTTTACATTGATTTCGACATTCTCTTTGAGTTTTTCTCTCGTAGTCTGAAGAAACCTCAAAATTTTAACGGCACGACGAGCAATTTTAGTGGCCGACGAGTCGGATACTCAGGGGTTTATTCTAAATACAAAGAGATTGCCACACTACTACGCGGGGTGATATGAAATGCTGACTTCTACAACAACGCAGTTTGTGTTCTTTATTAGTTCAGTGTGGTCTAAATACTATATTACACGGGATTATTTCGAAATGAATCTCACAGTGAAGGACTTTCATCCAGCACACAATTTTTTGCAGCAGAGAATAAACCCAACCGAAAAACACGCGTGGACACCTTTCTAAATATTGTCCTCTAACTCTGGAATACTCAAAACCAGTCCAGGATTCGTAAAAAAATAATAAAAACGGAACGTTTCATACGAACTCTCAATGCTTGGCAAACTATGGGAACGTGCAAATTGATTGTCTATTCACTCATGACAACAACTGAATGCTTTTAATAAAGGAAAAAATCTGAAAAAAATAATTACGGAAATTACGGATTGCGAACAATTTGCGGTGACGCTTCAGTGAAATAATTGTTATCGCATTTCATAGAAGAGCGACACTATGCGTAATTACGTAATGAACTAAATTAACACATGTTGGTTGGAAATGCCTGCGTGGACAATACAACTAATTTTCATATTGGCTGTTTAGGCATTGGGGCTAGTACATATGGCATTTCGCTTCGAATGACGACAGAAAAGAAGTTTAAACTAGCGTTGCAATACCACATTAGTACATTATAAAACGATGATGTAATGATGAGTAATTAATACACGAGTGTGATATTACGTTAAGAGCGAGTATCGTAAACATCACACGAGTGTATTAATACCCATTACATCGCGTATCATACGGTACTTGTTCTACGACTTTTATAAGTTAAACTTTTATATTCAATCGTTTCAGGATTCAGCCATCTAGCGGACAGCTGCCTAACCCTACCCTCGCATGCTGCCGCAGGTGGCTGTGGTTACCAATCCGCCTGCGAGGGAGTACTGCGCTAGTCAAATAGAATCAAAGTGAAATTATGATCCGATTTATTTTAAATAATATTCCACGAGAAAATTACTAATAATAAAATAAATGAAAACTGACAAGCATAATATAATATCAAATGCAATTTTAATATACACATCCGAACGAAACATTATTAAAACGATTCTCAATGAAATTAAGTGTCAATACTTGGTTTGTAAACTTCTGTGATTGGTCAAGAACCAATATCGTAATGAAATCTGTTTCCTAATGAGTATCATTGTGCAACTGGTTGCAGTCATCAAAATGACAGCATTATACAATAGGATTAGAAAAAAATATTTTGAGTTACTGGTAACGGTCACATAATAATAATGCAACTGCTATCCTCCCAATACTTTAGTCATCACTCCTAATCGAACGAGGAGCGCGAGGTTAAAAAAATAATTTTCGCGTAAGAGAAACTAGCACGAGATACCGTGTTTCACACACGGTGAGTTAAGAAAAATTGGTCAGGCAGGGATTTGATCTCGAGCGCAAAGGAATATGAGACGGATGTTCCCCCACTCCATCGAACTTTGTATCAGAAGCAGTTCATTTAAAATGTTACATAAAAAATTCTTAATCCTTATCTGCACGACTTTTTAAAAAAAAATCATTACACCATTTTATAATTTAAAAAAATATATTTTTTTCTCAAAATTTTGAAATGCCCATCGCGACACCTTTTAGGACGTGATGGAAAACAACATGAAGTTCTAATTGCATTTCTGTAATATTTTAAGGTAAACGTTTTAAGAATCTAGAGCTTCGTTCAGCGTGCTCACATGGATACTGTTACGGTGACTACAGCACATAACTCAAAATCACGGAAACCCAACCACTACATTCAACAAAGTTATCTGAAAGTATTTGAAGATATAATATCGAGGAATAGATTGATTATATTCCTCAAGAAATAAATCTCTAATTCTTAATAATATAGATAAAGGAGGGTATCGAAACAATTTTGAAGTTTTGTAACTTTGGAAATTCCAGAGTAATGATTGAAAATTTGCTATAATATTACCTACAGTGCAAAGAAAACAACGGCTCCATAAACTAGCATTTAAAATGTAAGTCACGGAATTAATTTTACGTTTGCCTACGGCGGGTGTAAAAAAATAAGATGAAAAAATTAACTCAGATCACGTGCGAGAAACAATAGCCAAGGAGTTAGGAAGCAGGATCTATGACCCCACTGGTCCACGTCATCGATCTGAACATGAAAGGAAGCTGAGGTGCTCGCATGGACACGAAGTTCTTCCCCTGTCACGAACACGTTACAGCGTTTGATGTTCAGTGGTCCGGAAAATTGTGTTAGAGTATAGCCATTCTAAACCACTACCTTCGTATTCTAAACGAGTAACAAAGGACTACTCTATGCTGAAAAAGAGGGTAGAGACAAAGCTAGTCGTGATGAGCTCTTCTTGTCAGAACATCTTCCCTTTATAACCAAGAGAACACACAGGCATTGCCCTGTTTAAAGTTCCTCGTGTGACAAACAGTCTTTGTATTCGACGCTTCATGCTGCAACAAAGAAATTTTAATCGACATCAAGAGAGAAATGAATTCATTTCTGGAACAGACAACAAATATTTTTTAGCTGTAATAAAGCCGGGCAGAAAGCAAACTGTTTTTTGCTCAAAAATATTTTCTGGGTGCCGAATGTCGTGCATCACAAAGTTGAAATTACTGCTGTGTGGCGTAATTCATATATTTTCTTTCGAGAATCATAAATAACAGGCACGTAAATTTCACTGTCACAGACTTTTCTGACTAGAAAAAAATACATAGAAGGGTTTTAAATTTACTTCTGATAAAAAAATCCTCAACAAATTAAATAAAGTAATAGTAATTGTCGCAGGTCGTGTAGAATAAATGCTGTTTCCGTTTATTACTAGAGACTCGTCAAATATTTCTGTGTAAGATTATTTTTTCAGAATCGGCAAGGCAAGAGGTGACAGTACCAATACATTGATGTTCGATAGCTAAGAACTTACGTTACGTAAATTTAAAGAACTCGCCCACCCATTATTTAGAGACTGAATTCTTTTAATATTAAAAATATTCTGACGTTTCAACCTTAGCATTTTAAGAAGTCTTCAAAAAGGGTTGAATTGTTAATTTAAATAAAATAATACTCTTAAAAATGTATTAATATTTCGATTTTGTGAAAAAGGTCAGAATCTTTAATGACTGGTAACAAGATAACAGACAGACGAATTCCTGAAAAAAAACTTACTCTTCGTAAGTCGTGCTGCAGATACACCCATTTGCTTAGGGTTATCTACGGTTAATCCAGCTAAACACAGCAAATCGGTAAAGAAACTGATCTTATTAATGATAATGTATAAGCACACAATTTCATTTCCGAGACGTTGTGAATTTAAAAAATTTGGTCATTTAATTTCGTAAAAATGTAAGTAAACAAACCACAAACGCAGATCTTCAACGATTATTTTATTCATCCCAAGACAAAAAGGTCCCCACATTGCATGAAACCTTAGCAACTAGTGATTCTTAAAACGATTCCGTCTAGTTCCTGGATCTAGACCCTCTCTTAAAAAGTTTCTCTTCCTGACTAGTTTCATGTTGTGGTAGACCTTCTCGGTCAATAGATACAGCCACAACGTCTATCATGATATATGTCACGCATAAGCGCGTAAAAATTTAGTCGCAAAACCTTACTTCACTTTCACATCTATAACTTCCCTAGCAACTTTCCTAAAATATCTTTCCGTACATCAACAACACATTAGCGGGTGCGCTCCGTATTGAGATATCCGGGTAACCGGGACGACACGGCGCAGCGACCGAAATCAGCGGGAAACAAAACGAACGCGTTTCCCGCAGCGGCGCGCGGACGAGTTGTATTTACGTAGGTGACGTGAAATATGGAACGACGTCAGGGGATATATTCGCAGGGAGGCACGACCCGTTCTTCCGATGACAAATACGAAGCCGGAATCGATTTCGAGCGAGTCAGGAAGGAGGACAGCGGCTCCTCGTAAGAAGCTAGCGAATGGATGAGATATATTCGTTTTTTATAAAGCCGTCGATTTGGGGCGACATAAATGACGTTCCAAACCACGTGACTGGTTTTGTATATAGCTGGCTATTTGTACACGGAAATAAAAAAAGGTAAATGAGACAACTAGTGTGACCAGATAAAAACGACAAGAATTTCGTTCTGTGGTTCACGCTAGATGTTTGTACAGTTTCAACTCCAGAGTATATTATAGTCATAGCATACAGCGCTGTAGCAACAAATGGAAACAGCTTGTTTACCAATAATTCTATTCTTTTCCAAAAATAACTTTCGATGTTCTTCAGACAAATGTCGCTAGATTTGGTCCGTGATGTTCTTAACATTATTAATCAAACTAGATAAAATATTTTTTTAAAATACAGAAAATAAGCCTTGGAAACAACATTTATGTTCATGTTTTCGTCAATTTTCCTCATCAATGTCAAGTTCTTTGCTAACATTTGATTCTTGTTTTTTTTCCCTCCTCTCGAAATTCAGATCCCGTTTTGCTTCCAACTGTATTTCGTTTCTTTAATGTAATATTGTCTTAAATGTTATCGCTTTAAATCATTTAATGTACCCCTTTTTTAAAACAAAAGAAGCTTGGCGTAATTTTGGATCAAATCATGACGAGTTTTCAAATATTTGTGAACAAGTTTTCTCATTGTTTTAAAATGTTTCAAATTCATCTCAAATTTTTACAATTTTCTTCTTTAATTCTTTGAGCAATTTATTATACGGCTATCTACAATTGTCATTAAACATTTTTAATTTTCAAAAATTAAAAATATATTTTTTTGCGGAGCTGAAATATAGAACTACCGTGCTATACTCTTATCTAATACGATAAGAGTTGAAGACGGACACTAACACGTTCAGGTTCAAATTCCAACCCGGGCACATAATTCTGCGACATTGAAAACGTTCGCAGAGGCATGCGTTGAGTCAGTGAGTTACCCTATTTAATAATTCGTTCCCAGCAGAGACCAAGGCATCCAATGCCGGTGAACAGAACTTAGGGAAGTAAAGTTGGAAGGCGAGAAGGGTAAGGGGGGGCACGCAAGGTACAAATAACAAATTGCAAAGAGAAGCAAAGATTATGTCGGCAGGAATGACGAGGGTGGGATAGAAAAAGGAGGATGCACGTTAGAAGAGTTGAACGTAGACGTCGTTGTGCCGAGAGGCAGATACTCAAGGGCAGTCGCAGGGTGCGAAAAAAGAGAGAATGACACAACAGCAAGAGGGAGAGGAAAGGGTGAGAGACTGACGGAGAACAAACAACGGCGTCGTGGCGGGGGGGGGGGACCGAGAAGAGCTGGCGGAGGGGGGGGGCGACAGAGCACGTCGGGAGCAGGCGAGAGCAGGCGAGAATCGATTCCGTCGGACGGACAGAAGGATTTGAAGATCACAGGACGCCCGTAATCCGATCGGCGCTGGGCTGTTTGGGGTGAGCGGGCGCCTACGCGCGCGATTAAAACAATAGCGCAGCGCACACCCTCCGTCAGCCTCGCTCCGCTCCGTCAAACTCGGAAGCCAACTCGCGAATTCGCCCCACGTCGATTCGATAACGAAAACATCGACGTTATGTCTTTATTTTCTTTTGCTCGCTCTAGTATTGTCCCATTTTTTGCGCAAGCAACGTGTAATGCAACAGCTTACCCTATGATGCCTCAGAATTAATGTTACAATCTTCTAAGACTTGTCGCAAATGAACAATTTTGCCAATACACATATAATGTAAATAGAAAAAGACTTTCAGGTCTTGAAAAAAAACCGCACATTATTCCCAATGTGTGTTGTCCTTCATCTATATGATAGAAATGCTAATCAGAAGGGTAATGCTATGGATAATGTGAACGTTAAAAGGCTTTATCTTTCAAAATTGTAAGGAAATTATCCTAAGAGGTTTTATAAAATTTTCTTAATTTGAGTTTAGAAGACCAATTTTGTATTTAAAACTATTAAAACTTTAGTTCATTCATTGACTTCGGTTACAGCGGGAGTATTTTACTTTTTCGATTTCTTAATATTATTGAGAGATATCCAATAAGTGATTTTGAAGGTACGTTATATTCCACATGACGCACGGCGCACATGTGTCATTTGCTTGTTATTGTTGGGTAACCTCTCACGCACATATGTTCAGCAAGTGCACGAAATCTCCTTGAGTGCGTAACAACGTGACCTGCCGAACACAAATGCATGAGGCGTTGTATAACAATCAGAGGGAAGACGCCATATGTGTAACTCCATTATATTGATTTTTCCACTAAATACTGTTTGGCAGAAATTCTAACCCGAAAAATTTGTAACAATTATTCTGAGACACACTGTATAAAATTGTGGATAAGGAATTCGGATAGAGGATAATAATGGAATTCGTACTCACTCACTTCCTCTGGTAACTAACGGGATTTCTCTGATGCTCTACTCTTCTCAATTTGGAATTTGTTTCTTATTGAATGTATCATAGAAAATTAGCATATCCTAATAAGTTGAGTGCAATAAAAAGTCTGTGTATTTCTAGAAATATTCACAAGTTAATATGCTTCAGTCACTTTTCCTTACATTACAGTTTGCATAATCATGACATTTATGACATCAAACTGTTAAAAAATTCGGTTATCAATTAATAAATTAAAGTAGATATTTTTAATATCTTATTTAAGTGTAAATTGAAAGAGGCATTACATTGCCTCATGCCCGATATCCAAGATAAAAGTCTTAGAATTTCTAAAACATTTTTTAAAAATTTAAAAAATCCAAACGCTGTACAAACATGTTCGTTTTAGTACAGTGCCTGTACAGAAAGCAGCAAGAAGAATTGTCACAAATTTAGACGTCTGGATTCACACACACACACACACACACACACACACACACACACACACACACACACACACACACACACACTTAATTCTCTGACAGTAAAAATATAGAAACGTGCGTTAGCTCTATTTTTTCCTGACCCTTTGAATTACAGCGCGGAAACAAATAAATTAGAGCGCCGATTTTTAAAAAATCACTAAAATTTTCATTGGTCATCTATGCCACCTGAACATCTAATACACATGTGATGCAAAATGTGCATAAATAATTTAGGGAAATAGTGAAGACACTAAATAACCACCAAGTCATCATGAACCTTGTAGCTATCAAGGCGAAGTAGTTAAAAGTCCGCCCAAACAATGTAACTGCGAGCGGAATCTCCAACAATAAGCCAGAAATTACTGGCGATTCAGTAAGGAGGCTCAATATTGAATTTTTCGGAGCAGATCCTTTGTGAATTGCTGTGATGCATCAAAAATGAACGCATGGAAACAGGTTTGTTTCTCGGGACAAGTAGTGGAATATGCGATCCTCTTTCCACGGGCAACGTAAGCCCAAGTCCCCGTTTCAGCCTCCCTCGAATAATCCGTCTGGCGAGCGACACCGGGGAAGGGCGTCGTATTCACCCCAGGTCATTTTCCGGCCATTGGCCACATGCAGCGCCGTCGCAATCGCCACACTCACAGTCTCCGCCACCCCTGCCGCCCTCGCGTCGGCCGGCCAGCCGGCCGGCTGCCGGCTCGCCCGAAAGGGAGGCTTAAAAGGGCCCCAGAAAGACAACGTCGGTGATTAAAGCCGAGGGAAAGCCCATGGGGCTGTATCGGATTACCACACTAATTCGCGTCTTAGCGCGCGCGGCGATGGCGAGGGTCGCGTGGGCAGCGGGGCCGGGGCCGGGGCCAGGGGGCGGGGCCGGAGGCAGGACCGGTGGCGAGGCTGGGGGCGGGGGTAGGGGCGGGTCGGGGCTGGGGACGGAGCGGGCGGGCGGGGCGGGCGGTCAGCTGGTGGCGGGGGCTGGGGGTGGACCGGGGGCGGGGTAGGGGTGGGGAAGGGTGGTGCTGGGGGCGGGGCGGGCGGGCGGTGGGCTGGGCGGGCTGGGGGCGGCTGGGGCGGCTGGGGCGGAGCTGGGGGCGGAGCTGGGGGGCGGAGCTGGAAGCGGGTTGGGGCGGGGCTGAGGGCGGGGCGGGGCGTGGTATCACGAGCGGGCGGGGTGCGTGGTGTGGGCGTGGCGGGGTGGCAAGGGGGGCGGTGAGCGGTACAAGCGAGTAGGGCGATGCAGGGAGCTGCCAGCAGAGAAGGTCAGATAGGGAGGCCTGCGGTGAACATTGTGAGAGCAGAAGAACGATACGCGCTGTAAAAACAGTGGATTTGATGTACGTTCTAAAAGCACTGAAGACCATGTGTAGAATGTATTTACGGGAAAAGTGGAAATACAGTTAAAAATACAGCTATGTAATAAATACTTTGTGATCCAGAGATGTATATGCGTTCAGAAAAGGAAGGAATTTAATTTAGAGAGAAAAAACACGATTCCAGGGATTCAGTTTGATGAAATTGAAGCTGGTGATTTGCACGGTGGATTCGGTTGTTTTAAAGCCGCCCACAGTTAAAGAATTGAAATGTGGTGGGTTGAATTCCAAGTAATACAGTGGAATTTACATAGTTCGTAAATATTAGCAATATTGAACACAGAAATATGTTTGAGAGGTTAGGTTTTTTAAACTAATGTCTATCTGCAGTCGCTGTGAGTACGATAGGGTGCAGTTTCATAAAACATGCCATTTTTGGATCTAGCCACCTAAAATGCGAAAAGTTCGAAAGTTTCAGCAATTGTACTGCTAAAACATAATGCAGTTGCAGGATCTCTCAAGAAGTATGTATCGCCACCGAGTCAGAGTGATTGTCATACAGTCAGCAATTCCACAAATCAATTTACTAATGACGATAGTAGTTTACAATTGACTAATTACCATAGTAGTTGACGCGCCAGGAATAATTAACAATCATTTAATCAATCAATTAAAAAGAGAGCAGACGCGGTGTGAAGTAACTCCCGAAGTACTGTAGACCAGATGGCAAACGCATTATTTAAGGCTATACGAGGTGAGAGAATATAAGCAGCTCGATAACGAGTGGCTAGAGTAGGCATTACGAATTAGTTGCAATATAAAATAATAAAAAGGGCAATCACAGCGATTCGGGAGAAGAAACAAACGCACGCCGCACGTCAACGACGTCGAGGGCGCGGGCGCGGAGCCCTCGCTCGCCAGGGCGAGGGGCAGGAGGGGAGGAGGGCCGCTGACCCTTCGACCGCTCGCCCCCTGCGCGGTGCATTATGGATGCGGCCTATCAGCAGCCGCCAGGCGGAGGCAGCGGCGGCGGAGACGAGAGGGAAGCGTCCACACGCCGCACCCGCTTCGCGTCGCGACCCACAGCATCTCTGGAGAGAGAGAGCGCGAAAGATGCCAATTGACCCCACAACCCTATTCCGTCATGTCACACGCAACTGGCTGAGAAGCTGGTGCTTCGGAAACTCTAACGACGATAACTCCTTGATGGAGGAGAATGGTAGTGGCAGGCTATTCTGATCGAGTTTTACGTGGCTTCTCGGGACAACACCAGGCGCATGCCGGAGTAGTACTCTATCAAAGGGGCCACTCACTGCACGCTATATTTCTCCATCATCCTTGTTCTAACCTCATCCCTTTTACATACACACACACACACACACGCATTACACTACCACATATGCCGGGAGACCAGACGGGAGCTTAGAGCTTGTCCCGACTAGAACGATGCACCACTGATCGGAGATACCTGGTTGAGGAAAACCCCGCTGGCTGACGTGTTTATTGGAGAATCCACCGGGGGAGAGATCACCGTCACCTCCCTCGACAAAACATGCACTATACTTACAGGAATAACGACGTGAGCAACTCCCTAGAAACACCAATCAACCAATCACTGATCACATCCGCCCCACTTAGCAGGAGGTTCAACTTCACAGCCTGAGAAATTCGGGGCCCGAGAAATTCGGGGCCCGCTCTCCGCGCCGGCGAGCGCCCGCCAGGGCGGCCTCACGCGGCCAGAACAAGGCGAGGGGCGCCGCAGGGGCCGCAAAGGAGAGCGTGCTCGCGACTCCCGACGAGCGCGTCAAGTGCAGCCTCTGTGCTGACGCGTGGCCGGTGGCGGCGTGGCGCGCGCGTTACGCAGCCCCTCCCCACGCCCCCCCTGCAGCAGCGCTTCGGCGCGGCAAGCTGGTCGCAGAGCATTGGATTAAATGGATCACTTCGCACGTGTGGCGGGTTCGCGCTGTTGTGGCGTTCGGCGGAGGACTCGCGTCACCGCTAGCAGACAGATCTAAATGGTAGTCTTCCAACAGGGACACTCGGTCGCCGACGAGTCGGTCTCCCGAACCTTCCTCCTTCCACGGCGTGAGGCAGTGGCAGCGTGAGAAGGGGCCTGCCGCTAGTCGGAAGCACCTCTGCGTGGCGTCGTGTGGAGGGAGCCTACGGTTGCCTGCATAAGGAGCCACTCGCTGGCGCCACCGAGAAATCGCAGAGCTCTTCGCATGCAGGCATCGCCAACTGCTACTGGCCGCGAGGGACGGAAGGCTGACGCTGCGGACTCCCGCGCCACAGAGGCACCCAGCAGGTAAAAGTCGGTTCAGTGGCGCGTTCGAGTGGTCTAATGTGAAGGCTGCGATTTAGGCCGCCTTCACACGGAGCCACTCGGTGGCGCCACCGAGAAGCCGCAGAGCCCTTCGCACGCAGCCACCGCCGCGGCCGCCAGCGCCACTGTCAGCGAGACAGGAAAGATTCGTGAGTCGTATCGCTGTGGGCTCCGGCGGCCGAATGGCACACAGAAGTTAAAACTGGTTCAGTGGTCTAGTGGGAAAGGTCCAGTTAAAACTGGTCTAGTGGGAACGCTGTCATTTACGACCAGATAGTAAGGTAGGTCCGAATGAAGTTACTATTGGTCTGGTAATAACAGACGAAGTACAGTTATTTCCGATTAGTGAACTCGGGTATAGTGAACTTAAGTCACTGGTCCCGTTTCACTTACATTACAAATAAGATTCGGTTATAGTGAGCCTGAACCTCGGCTATAGTGAACGTGGGAAATACAACGTCCAGGAAATTAGTTCCATCCTGGAAAAGAATATATCGCCTCAGTGTCACAAATTCCAACACTAAGAAGCTTGAAAAAAATATCGTCGGTCAAAGGTCATATTCGAAGAAGTCTCCCCTGAGGTGAAGGTAGCAGACTCGTAATGGGCACCTTATTGATGACCTTACGTCACTCAGTTTCACTGCGGAAATGAAGGTCCGGTCCTGCGTGAGCCAAAACTGGCGGCGTGGTAAAGCGATCAGTTTCATTAGCCGCATGCGCCATGCCGCTACCGAAAGCATCTCGTATGTTATTAGGCGAGTAAAAGGGCCTTCGGAGAGTGGACAGTACAAGAGGCATTGAAGGGTGTCACTTCTGCATTACGATACGTAGACACAGAGGACAATATAGAATCAAGTATAGAGAGGGCACAAACTCTGGAGGATCTAGAGAAATTAGTAAAGAAAATCTACGAAGTAAACAATTGAAATTAATTGATTTCTTTAAAAACAAATAAGATATTTAAATTTTCAGTTCGTGCTGTTAATGTATTTTGCTCTATCTCTATATTAATAAAGTGAACAGTCTTGGAGAAATCCTATTTAATTTTGACGTCATCGGATATAGTGCACCTCAAATGAAGTGAACCAAAAATGTGAGTCCCCAAGTCCACTATAACCGGAGTCAACTGTAGTTTTTAAAAACGTACATAATGGTTAACGCTTAATCAATTTAAGAAGTGTTTGCAGCGCAGAGAGGTTTTGCGATCAAGCATGGGACAGAGCAAGACAGTGTAATGGAATGTAGTACTGTGTATCACCGTGTTTAGTACTACATAATAGTAGTCGACTATAACGATATTATTAGTTTTATAAGTCACTGACACAGTTGAGTTGAATTGCAGTTAAACATGTCTTATCAAAATACTTTCTCCTTCGCACTTGGGCATGTCTACTGAGCACAGATTTGGACTGGCTCTTCTTGTCGTGACTATGACAGCATTTAATCTGCAGTCTCAACTTTTTTTTGCGTATTTTTAGTTCTAGGGAATCGCAAAGCTGATTCCCTCCATCCAAAGCGACATGAAAAAACTCGCTTTATTCTACGTAGTGCTAGTTTACGCAGTTTTACATTTGTTCAGCACGGAAATACGAGAACATTAATTACATTAGTGCGCCGGTTGCCACGAAAATCAGAACGCATCCGCAGCAAGGAACCTCCGCGATGGCGCTGCTCTCACGAACAGCTGCACCGCAAATGCGCGCAAAGCTAACTCTCGCGTCGGACATATTCATCTGCGCACGCATTGGGGATTTTAAAGCCACGGCTAGCAGCTAATGTTTCGGGCGCTGAAAAGAAGGCTAAAGGGGATCCTCATAAAACACCATTCATCCATGCATTCGAAAAGCAGCGGCCGCCATTATTCAAGTAAATCATTTATCAGCAGCGCTCGGCATAAAATTGAGTCGCGATGCGTAGGCGAGGGGCGGGCAACGTTATTGTGGAAGTGCAGCTTAATGAATTCCATGTGCAGAGAGCGAAGGCTCCGGCCGCGGCCGAGCGCCTGCAGCCGCCTGGGAATCGAGCCCCGCAGGCGGACGTCAAACACTTTTACTTTTCTACTCACACGTTATTGCTTGTTATTGCCTTCGATACGGAGATCGATATACACTGCATAACTTACCTGGATTGAAAGGTCCGTGGTTACGAGGGAATTATGAAAACAGCTGAATGACGCTATATGTTCTCTTGTGGAGGGTATGAAGAGAGAGAATCATGAAAAGACAAACTGAGTCAAGTTAACAACTAATTAATTAGTAAACAAGTAAATACGAATCAATAAAATTAGGTAGAAAATACAATTATGTATGTACCACGGGTGCTAACTGGTTCTACGAGTAATGATCTCGGGCGACAAACATCACTCGAGCATTTTGTCGCCGCTTGATTAGAACTTTCATAATGCCCTGGGTGCTTAAATAATTATTCTTACACGGCGAGGCACTACACAAAAATTGAATAAGCTTGCATACATTGAATAATCTGAATAATTGCAGATATGGGTGGCGGCTAGACTAGAAGTGACGATTGAGACGGAGAGGCAAACTGCAGAGATCCACAATGAGTCACGTGTGGATCGCCCGAGTAATGAAAATATGGCCCCAAACCATATTCAAGGTTACAATTGTGGCCCTTGAGGCCTTGCAAGTTGGGCACCCCTGATCTAGAATTAAGGAAGCGTTGTCGCCGAATTCCGAGTCATAGTGGTTGGTCATTATTTCAGATAGAGGAATACATGCAAGTTAATGTGAATGTGTCATAACGTTTCAGGATAAACTGTACAGAATCAAATTTGCACATAGCACACTTGCACATTTGCACACTTCCTTAACACCACATCAAGCATCTGATTCATATCCCCACGTTTCCTTTCGACCCGTGTGTGGGGAAATCGCGCAACAAAACGGTGTAACATAGCGGCAAAACCAGGGGAGCTCATTTGAAACTTTAGTAGCTCTCAATGTTGCCACAACTGCGGCGGCTCGTAATTACTCTCAGCTGTCTGCCGTAGTAAGGTAGATTTCGAAACACATTTTTGAAGTGTTATTTTTGAACTGTTGGTACGATTTAGCTCTTATTCCAATAACCGTTATTGAAGAAGTGTTTTTTAGTCGGTCTCTATCGAGGAGGCGGTGTGAATATCTAATGGCGCCCGGCGGCTAATTTCGCATCGCCTTCTTTTGGTAATTGCTTATTTCTATTGTTCTTCATGCTTACTTCTATTATTGAAGTTTCGCGAATAAAACATGAAGCTACATTTACACAATTATAAATAATTCCAAATATATTTCAAGTACTATTCTAGTGGAGATTTAAAGGAAAGCATTCTCGAAATATCCAAGAAGAAAAGGGTAAATTTCTGTACTTTCGGAGAAGAAGGAGCGCCAATTAAAAATACGATAGAGAACAAATAACAATAAACTGAAAACATGAGAAAGCTAACGCTTTCCAGATTACGTAAAAAAGGGGGCAAAATGGGAAAGACAATTATAATATGGACAACTAACTTAGAGATTACGGCAAGATCAAGTGCTGTACCGCTACACAGGCACACTTCTGGGATAAAATGAAGAGTTTTCAATTTCGATTAACTAATGTACAGGAAGCTATAGTGCTTGTAATGGTAATTATTATTATTATTATTATTATTATTATTATTATTATTATTATTATTATTATTATTGGTGGCCTATAACTGTCGTTTGTAATGCGACGAGAGATGGTTTAAATAGCATTGAGAAGATGGACAGTAGAAGATGATTAGTTGAAAAGATGCGGAACACAGATACAAACAGAACGATATTGTCCTAGGCATGAGCGGCTTTGGCTAATGCAAGATCGGACACATCGTAAGCTAAATTATGTTTTCTGAAGGAAGGAAGATAAATCTGGTCGCGCGAAGATGAAGGGGCGCCATCATGAGGCGTCCGCTCGAGGCCCGTGGCCAGCGCGTGGCCTGCACTCGCGCCCTCCGCCGCCCCTTTCCCTCAGCCCCTGCGCCGCAGCGCCCCGCCACCACCTCCGCGCCCCCCGCCTCACTCCGCTCCGCCCCACCCCATCCTCCGCGCCCCCGCCCCGCTCCAATCAGCCCCGACCACCGCGCGCCACCGCGCCCCACCCCGCCCCATCCTCAGCACCCCCCGCTCCGCCATGCCCCGCCTCGCCCAATCCACCACGTCCCCCGCCGCTCCCCATCCTCCGCTCCCCGCGGTCGCCACGTCGATTCTCTTCGATGCAGAGATGCGACGCGACTGCAGAGATGCGGCACCAGACTCCGCGCAGAGCGAAAACAACGGAGAGGGCACGCGGCCCCAATGCAGTCATCTTCACCAACAACTAGATTACCTATGCTTACGGGTCTGAAACACGCTCTAAAGAACAAGTTTGATTCATTGATTGATGTCTCCGACCGCGTCAAGTGCTAAGGTCTTTAGCCTCGTTAGTATAGAGTTTTTTTTATTTTTTTATGGAGATGGCGCGATTTCCCCCGCTCGACGAGGAGATCTGGCACCAACCAACCCGGTGCATGCGGACTTCTTCCCCAACCAGGTATCATGCACCAGCGGAGCTCTGCCCCAGCCAGGACTAGCTCCAACTTTCCGTCTGATCTCCTGACATGTGTGGTAGTGTAGTCTAGGATATTTTTCGGACCTACAAAACGTGAATCCTGACTAGTGTTAGAGAAAATAATTTGCTACATACGAGTATAACAAGAACTTTTTCGGTATCAGATCTACAATACGAGTTTTTCTGTAAAAAAACTGTTGCCGTTAATTTCCCCACAGTATTACAATTATTTCTTTATACTACGAAAATAGTATGCGAGGAAGTTGCATTTTCCACTTTTTCGTTACCCGGGTCCGGCAATATGATTTTTTTAGTCAAAACGTTGCCGTTTTCAGCACAGGATTACACCACATTCTCTTCTTAGGCAATAAGGGGTGAAAGACAAAAGCCCTGTCAAACATCCTCCAATCAATTTACGAAAGAAAACGATAAAAAACTGTCAATGCACTCTTACATGTAACAATGTGTAGATAAACAGACACAAGCAAGTAATAACAACGTACAATCAGTCCATGAAACATGTATCAACATCCACAACCAACGTAGCTAACAGTTCTGCGGTCGTGGATCCGCAGCGGGTGCGGCGCGGAAAGTTCCGAGCTGGACGCGGTTGCGGAATTCGCGGGACCGTTCGCACCGGAGCGTCAATTGTGAGTCAGCGTTTGGTGACAGTTGGCAAGGTCGCTCGACTCAGAGGGGAGCGAAGACTCCCGAACACGGGCGGACTTCTACGAAACTCGAGCTGCAGCGGAAGAAACGCGTCTTATGCGTTACAAATTTCGCCGCCGATTAAACGCTGCAAATCCGTAGCAGCGACGCTCGCCTGCCGCACAGGTCTGAACGTGCTCATAAGGCAACAAGTGACGGGAAACATCCGCTGCGGCCAATCCGCGTAGACTGCGAATCTTCCGCGTCGGTCTGTGGGAGCCTGGAATCAAAGAAAGGAAACCGCGGAAGTCGACATCGGTGGGGAACCGGGGACTTTCGCGAGGCGCCCGCACGCGCTCGGAGCGGCGGAGGGGCGCCGGCGCCGGCGGGCGGGGGGCGGGGGGCGGGGGCGGTCGGCTCCTGAATAAAGCAGAATTGGAGCAACGAGGAGGGCCGGAGGACGCGCCCCGCTCTCGGGTTTCACGGCGGCTCTAAAACGCAAACGGACACTCGCGGCGCTGCGGGCTCTGCTCCGGAAAGCACCAGAGGGGCTACAGCAGCGCATTCTTTCTCCTATTATTGCTAACTTTTGCAATTTTCGGAAATTCAGAGTTGACCGATAAAGAGACCAAGTCGTTTTTAAGCCTCCTTTACTCTATCAATGAAAAAAAAATAAAGAAAAAACCTGCGCGAAAAATCGAAAAACCTTGCTCAGAATAAAGAGGTTAGAAAAGTAACTAGTACGAGCAAGTATGTGCCTATCAGTCGCATCACTCGTTTATTTTAGTTTTCTCCTAGGAAACTGGTACTACGAAAAGTATTGAACGATACGCGCCCCATATCATAAATAATAGATTTGGTTCGTTATCGCTTTATATCGATGAAATGATGTTTATAACTATATTATTATGTTATAAGAAAAAAGACGATGATTCTAGTCAATAAAATATATTTAGAGCAGACGTTTCGGCCTCAATTGTGAGGCCCTCTTCAGTGTCTGAAAGGTCAACACACCAATCAGTTATAATTTCACATAATATTACGGTATAAAACAATTAAAAACAAACACAATGAGAAAAAACAAAAAACAAAAAACGTGGTACCTGTAGGTTGCTTAGGTTAAGTTACACCATAATGTTGAAATATAAATATAACCAGGCACTTCTGATCTGAACTAATGGTGGTCTAAAGGACCATATTAAAGAGGCATAGAGAAATGTAATGGTTTATCTGGGAAGATCTTCTTCCAATTGAAAATTAATGCTTTAAGATATCGGCGCATGTTCGATACACAACGGTTCAAGTACTGAGTAAGTGGTGCCAACTTCTATACAGTAAAACATCGCAAGTCTTAATGAATAATAAGATAAAGTGGAGGGGGAAGGGAGCCATAGGTTACTCTGTATGTAAACATAATATCAAAGAAAGGTGAATTTGTGCTAAACAAAAAAATTGAAAAATTGAAGCCGATGTGTTGAAACATAATTTACAAACGGGTTAAAGT
>BLKR01005637.1:0-36894 GCA_011170035.1 Teleogryllus occipitalis | reverse complement strand
GCAGGGCAGGGCAGGGCAGGGGGCAGGGCGGGGCGGGGCAGGGCAGGGTAGGGCAGGGCAGGGCAGGGCAGGGCAGGGCAGGGCAGGGCAGGGTAGGGCAGGGCAGGGCAGGGCAGGGCAGGGCAGGGCAGGGCAGGGCAGGGCAGGGCAAGGCAGGGCAAGGCAGAACAGGGCAGAACAGGGCAGAACAGGGCAGAACAGGGCAGAACAGGGCAGAACAGGGCAGAACAGGGCAGAACAGGGCAGAACAGGGCAAGGCAGGGCAAGGCAGGGCAAGGCAGGGCAAGGCAGGGCAAGGCAGGGCAAGGCAGGGCAAGGCAGGGCAAGGCAGGGCAAGGCAGGGCAAGGCAGGGCAAGGCAGGGCAAGGCAAGGGAAGGCAGGGCAGGGCAGGGCAGGGCAGGGCAGGGCAGGGCTGTGCAGGGCAGGGCAGGGAGCAGGGCAGGGCAGGGCAGGGCAGGAGCAGGGCAGGACGGGCGCAGGCAGGACAGGGCGGGGCAGGGCAGGGGGCAGGGCAGGGCAGGGCCACAGGAGCCAGCGGGGCAGGGCAGGGCAGGGTAGGGCGAGGCAGGGCGGGGAGGAGCAGGTGGGGGCGGGAGAGGGGCGGGGCTGGCGGAGCGGGGTGGGCGGAGTGGGGTTGGCGGAGCGGGGTTGGCGGAGCGGGGTTGGCGGAGCGGGGTTGGCGGAGCGGGGTTGGCGGAGCGGGGTTGGCGGAGCGGGGTTGGCGGTGCGGGGTTGGCGGGGCGGGGTTGGCGGAGCGGGGTTGGCGTGGTGGGACGGGACGGGGCGGGGCGGGGCGGGCAGCGAGTGCACGAGGCAGATCTGGGCCGGGCAGCGCCGCGCCGGAGATAAGCGATGGCGCACTTTGCGTTTAGAGCACAATCGTTTAGCGCCAGTAAACGCGGGCGCGGGGCGGCGACGCCGCTCTCCGGAAGGCGCGGCTTACGAGCCAGCCAGCGGGGGAGGGGGGGTGGCGCGCTGAAAGCCACCGCGCGCGTGTGAGGGCGCTATCTTCCGGGCGCAGAAGTGTTGCGGATGACACAGATGACTGGTTGCGCTGGCGGAGGAGAGCAGCGCGGCGCCCACCTCAACTCAAGAGGTCCACCGTTCATTGCGACTCACGGTTTAATAGCACCATGGGCATTACCCTTTGCACCTACTTCTATCTTCTCAAGAAGATATAACTTACAGACTAGATATTAAATGTGTTATTTCCATTTCAATTATAATAAGTCTTTTCATAATAATACAGAATTTCTAATGACTTGTTTAAGGAACATCAAAATTCTGGATTACTTATTTCATTTACTCTGGATATATAAATTCAAACCGTCCGAGGAGCAAAACTAGCAACAAACATAATATCGTATTGCCTTGACACAAATTTCGTTCGTTATACTAATATACTATAGCTATAAACCTTCAAATCTTATTGAATGTCGGTTTCGTGATGTTGAACCATGATGACGTATAAATTAAGTACATTTTTATTATAGTATATTATAGTCTATATAAGTCGCACATCCTTTCGAAATTATGTTACACCCTAATTCGTTTTCCTTCAAATTTCATCCTAGGCTCTAAAGTGAATTTAAAGTCGGGAAAGAAACTATACAAAGATTTTCTTTGACACAAGATAATACACTCTGAAAGAAGCATTAAAGCTAGCAGCTCGTGCTTAGTTGCACATTTGCACAACCTCCAGATAATCGAAAAAAGTCTTACAATACGTTAGGAATAAACATTTTCCGTTAATAGCATTCAATAACCATGATATTGCAGTAATATCGATGTATAAGAAATCGTTTTGAAATCAGAGTGCTGCGGCGTGTCGTGCGCTCCCAGGCAGAGCACCGTTCCACGCTCTTAAGCTTTTACTCCATTCCCTCTTTGGCCGCGCATCGCTATGTTCCAACGCATGTCTCCGGTTGTTTGCGCTCCGCAACGAGCCACCGCCTTACAGCGCCTGCGCGGCGTCCGAGGCGACACGAACTGTCTCTCCTCAGCGAGGAAGGGAAGTGAAGATGGCACATTGGACGAATGCAGCTCCGGCGTAATTTAGTCACGGATTCCACGGTCCTTAATCATTACCTCCAATTTCTCTTTCAGTATGTTCACAGGAAATCGCTTATGGTTGTCGGCAGGGTTATGCGCAATCGTAACACTAGGAAAACTGAAAAATGCTGGGCGCTGGCGAGGCGCGCGGGGTGGACGGCATAAGGCGTAGGGCGCGGGGCCGGTGCGGGGGCGGAGCCGGGGGCGGGGCAGAGGGCGGATTCCGGGGGCGGGGCCGGGGGACGAGGGGTGCGGGGCGCGGGGTGGGAGGGGTGAGGGTGCGGGGCGCATAGCACAGATCGCGGGGCGTGGGCGGCGCTGGGCCGCTGCCTACGAGTGTGCAAATGGCGCCGTGCAGCGCGGGCGGGGGCGGGCGCTCATCCATCAGGGCGCTGTCAGCCTCAGCGCCGCGCAAGTGGCCGGCCGCGTGTCGCCCGACGCCCGCCGGCGGAGGCTCTCGCCTCGCCTCGCCTCGCCTCGGGACAGATGCGCGCGACGTGCCAGCCACGCCCCCCGGCGCTCGCGGCCGCGCCGGCAAAGAAGGACGTCGGCACGAGGCGCCGACCGCTACGCTCTCGCCATCACAACGGACTTCTTGTATCCGCAGATGCTACAACGGATTCATTCCTCTCCCCACGCCCACTTCCAAATGCAACAACACAACAATTATAGTCGCACAATGATTAGAATTTATAAAATAAAACGAAACAGGTCAAACGTGTGCACTGTTTAAAATATACTTATATGTCGCTTATACTTAAAACAATTATAAAATATTTTTAAATTAAGGATGTTCCTTTAGGTCAATAATCTGGCATGGAACAAAAGGATTTACTACTGTTATTAATTTGACCATTTATTAATTAAGAAAAGAAAACTGATAGAAAGACTCTTTCATATTCCGCGGGAATTAAACATTTATAATTACGTCCCTCGTCTGAAATGACATCGGTATCTTTTCTAATAGAAATGTAGGCTCTACGTAAGAATCTAAGTGCGAGCAGCTAACGTTTTTAAGCCGGTACAGTGCAGTCCCTTAGCATCAGACCAAGTACAGACTTTGAGAAATTAAGCTGACCATGTTAGCAGGAGACAAAGCCCGAGATTTACATCAAGAGTTTCTCTTAAAATCATTCAATAAACTGCGACTCTTCCCGTCATACACTCGCTTTCGACCTCCAGCATCTTCCTCATTTATCTTTCTCCCGCATCGCTCCCATAATTCGCACTTCCTCTCGTCTCCGATCGATCGATATTCGGGGCTTCAACCTCTCCACCTCGCGCCAGTCCTTTCTCCGCCACGTCGTGCGCCCGCTTGCAGCCCCGCAACCCACAGCCTCCCTCCATCATCATCCTCGCCTCCGCCGGCACTTCATCCACCGCCCGCCTCGCGGCGCCCGTATCGACGCAGCGGGCGGCGGGGGGGAGGGGGCGATTTCGACAGGTGAGCCCAATTTACGGCCTCCCGCTTCCTTCGCCCCCGCCCGCGGGCCACGCCGCTGCCGAATCTCCGCGCGCCGACCTCCTCCGTCGCTTTATCGGAGGGGGCGGGGCGGGGTGGGGCGGGCGCTCGTGGGAGAAAAGAAAGTGCCAAAGGATGTGCGTGATGCACGAGCGGCTTGCTTCCTATTGGATCCTCCAGACACAGATATTTTTTGTCAGTGGTTTGCGATGGAAATAAAATGCCTTGGATTTGATGCTCTTTATTACTATATTACTACTATTACTTTATTCCGTGTTTACTATGTTAGGACTACCCGTTACGTAACTTCTTCTATGCTAGTGCGAATTTCCTGTAGTGTATTATATGCATTAACGCTACGCGTTATCTGAAGAATATCGCAGAACTAAGAAAGCTTGAATCTACATGCCACAACCAAAACGATCCACTTACATGGAACGTGCACAAACGTTTAGCAGAATTTGATATTACGGTGTGTTATGGGCTCTGAACCGGCCTCTTAGCGACAGTTCAATTTGTAAAATATCACACAACACGAAGAAATGTTTCTCGTCGTTGAACGCGTCACATATCAATAGAGAATAGCAGTGATGTGTGCAGAAAAATAAATTCAAAATTGGCATTTTCAACTCGAGTAAGGCGCGATTCCGAACATCAATGCTTTAGTAAATTCGCTCGTGCTCTGTCACACTGTTCGCGAGTTAAAAGGCAACAGGTATAATTGTCAATAAATTGCAATTCCGCAGTTAATGGAGTAAACCAATAAAGCATATAATATAGCGCCAGCGGAAGTTAATAATGATTGAACAGCTGGCAGCGCTAAGTTCTAGGTACAGAATATGTTCCTATCTGCTATCTGACGCGAAAGTGGTGACCGAGAAACCAATATCAAGGCGATGACTACGTTTCAGGCTATTATGATACCAGCGGAGACCGACCAGGTCAGGTTCCAACCTTTCCCTGAATCCAAAGCAGCACTTTATTAGGATTGAAAAGAATGGTTCACTCCTAAAATACAGAATTCACGGACAAGAGGAAACAACTCACAGGAGTCAGTGCAACAACAACCTGTCCATTTTCTCGTTTGGACGCCCGTGAAGGCGGCTCCACACATACGATATTCACCAAGCAGTGAGCTACTGCTCGTCCAATCCCGACCAGATGTGTTCGACGAATGTTCGCTCCCTTTGATGTGTCCTAAAGATCGACACGCGGTGGGTAGGGCGTGCACGGAATGTTCGTCACTCGTCGAGTAGCAAGCAACTCATCCACAACTACTTGAGATTCGGCGAGCGCTTGCTCGCTACTCGTCGAATAATGAATGTGATGAGACTTTGCGTGCTGAAGGAAGTGAGTGGTAAGCGAGTACTTTCTGCTTCCTGGCGCGATTACTAGGTTGGCAACCCTTAGTCACGTGAGTACTGTTTGTGTTATAGACAAGAGGTGGTAGTGTACCTCCTCCCCAACAGCCTGAGATCCGGCGCCGGCCTTCACATCGTTTTGCGGGATTCTCCTTTCCAGGTATCCGCGTCGTGTCCTCTAGGCTGTACTGGAGCCAATTTTGGGCCCGGGCCAATGCTAAAACGCAGCCCACCCCGAAAAATTTTAAAAAGTGAAAGTTATATCAGGGAACTATAAGAGTTATTTTATTTCAACAAATAACAAAAGTTTACAACGTTTAACCTAGAAAACGTTTGGGGGAATATATTTCAAATAATAGTTTTCATAAAAAGTGTTTGTGATCAAATTATACAATTTCAACAGTGAGCTTAAGAATCAATTTTAATGTTAGCGTCATTTGATTACATATATTTTTTTCCATTTCATAGATATATATACATAAGGGAAATGTAACTCTCATTATCTGAAACATACATATATTGGAATAAGTCCTACCTCATAAGTACTAACTACAATTAACGACTTAAGGTAAAAACTATTTTGAAAAGTGATACGAAACTCAAACTGCGTACGCGCAGATCACAGGAGCTGTCGATTTCTATAACGCATCGCCACGCAAAATCTCCCTACCTAGTGTGTGTGTCAAGGGGAGAGGATGGAACAAGGATGAGGAAGGAAAGTTCGCAAACGGTCCGTTTGTTAGGCTCCGGCATTCGCCTCATATAATAAAAATTAGTGGAGCTAAAACAGCACGTAATTTTGACGCAAAATTACGCGAAAAGTCCTCTCATTTCCGAAAAATTGTACACGAACTAGAAGTGGTACAATTTGTATTTTCAAAAAATTGTACTACATGAGTCAGAATTGTACGATGAGTTAGAAGAGCTCGACTATATTGGGTTTTTCCCTACTCTGTTTTCCTAAATATTTTCTCCGCTGCCACCATCTTGCGTCTTTTGCATCTCGTGCTCCTCATCTTGCCCTTGGCAATATTACTTCTTTTACGACCTCTCAGAATTTTAGAGACGCGCCCACTTGGTATCTACTGCTTCTTTCTTACATGACTCGCGAAGTTAATTACGGGACAATAAAAACCCGGTGAGATAAGATGAACCTTCTGCGTAACACCCACAAATGAAGAAATTTTGCCTGTATTAAAGAAGCACCTAACAGGCATCCTAGAGTTCACACAGCAACCCAAGGAGTTTATTAAATTAATTAGAATGTTTTGAAAATAAGTACGCCAAGATTATTTGGGCCTTCCGTAAATTTGACAAAATCCACTTTCGAAATTGTTTCAGTGAAAAGTAAAAAAACTGCTCTCTTTTTGCTTCAGATTCTCATATCGAATTTCTCTTCGACTTACAGACTCTCGCAATCATCAGCGGAGTGTTTTGTACAAGAAACCGAGTGCGATTCGTACACGAAATGTCTAAAATGATGACAAAAGAAACAAAATAAATTAAAGAAATTGCAGCAAAAAAATAACGAGTTCCACAAAACACTCCACCAAAAATTGTTCTAAGTTGTTTGTGAAAGTGTATAGTGATATACATGAAAATTTTAATAAAAAGAAGGAACCACAACGAAAGGAAAGCCAAAACATAGAGCAGAAAACGTGTGAAGCCCAGAGAAATTATAGATGACAAGAAAAATGGTTGTCAATTTATTGTGAAAAGTTATCGCGAGGTTGAGTTGGTTAAAATCTGCCAGCGCGAGGCTGCGCGAGGCTGCGCGAGGCGGCGAGGAGGGCGCAGCGAGGGGAGCCCGTAATTGGCGCACAGCTCGCTGAGCAGAAACGCAATTACGAGGATCTAGCAACGGACGCGCGCACTGGATGCGGAGCGGGAAAGCGGATACTGCGCTATTACAGGCGGAGCGGGAGACGTCCGCGCGAAGGCAAACTACTATCTCATAACGCGCCGCCAGGCTGCCCAAGGGGCTCCGGCGCTAGTTTCTAGGGCTCAGCACTAAGAGGAAATGAGGCGCACAGGCAATGCTCCAGGAGCTCGTCACTCGCAAATTTAATTGTTGCGCTGGGCAGATGTCAACGTCTTCGCTTACGAGTTTCTTCAATCTCGCACTTAAATACTGGGTCGATCACTAAAGTAGTGCTTGCATTTCGCATTATCGTTCCTCACAATTGCCACTTTCGTCCTTCAGTCATGAAAGTTTGAATAAAAGATTCGTTGGAAGTAGGAAAAAAAATAATGTAATCAAGTCTAACGGTGCATTTTAAACATTTGTCTTTAAATATGCTGTTGTACGATACCTCTGTTGTTCGTACTGAAAGTTGTATTGGATATTTTATAGTTATTTACGAGTATGTAGCCACGATGTTAATTAGAGGTTTTTGTCCGAAGGGTTGGAAGCCATAAAAAACGCCCGTAGTACATACGAAACTGTAGGGTTTATCAGTTCGTTGCTGACCCAAACAAGAATTTGTAACATTTCCTGAATCTGCCTTGCATCAAAAGATGCATTGCAATCATGTGTAATTGTATCCAATAAGACATCAGAAAAACAAAACAGAGTGCGCCTAGAATTACTATTGCATACTAGTAGTTGAACTGGTTTCTTGCAAAACAAAAAAACAAAAAAAGAAAGAAAGAATATTGTGAAGTTCCTGCGGAAATTCTCGAATAAGTTAACAACGATACGGACAGTTTGTTTCCAGTTAGAAATCCCGAGAAATATATGGGAATGATATGGCGCATTTGAGAGCTAGATAGAAAATAACAATGTGTATTTGTAGATGAAACAGTACTTTTAGGTTACGTGCCTCTATTGCCGAAAGTTTGATGAGATTTCATTAACAACAAAAATTAACATTTCGATGTTAGCTGGTATGCCTTCTACATCTATTACAAGTAACACTACTACTACTCCAGAAACACGTGTCTCTGAATTAAGACCGACAAAAGGGGAATTATAAATTCACGGGAACACTGCAAAATTGTAATTTTCGTATTAATTCAGCAAAAGAAAGTTTATATCGAGTTATTTATCTAATTTCAGCATTATTTCGTTTATTTGTTGTATTTTCTTGTTTCTTAAATTTAGTAAATCGAAATCATGAAAGTGTGATATTTGATGTGTTTGTAGCGGAGCGGGCACAAAGTATTCAAAAGGCCCGCAAGGTTATGAAGTATATCATCGGGTGTTTTGTTTCAGGTCCATAAACTCTCAATAATGCACTAGTAAACTATAATTTATTTCTTGAAACATGCAAGCAACGTCTCTTTCAGTTACATTAAAACACAATTTTCATTTATCTTCATAACCTGTGTTAATTATTAGATTTCGTAATTGTAAGTAATCGCATTGACACAATCTCCTCGTAAACATCTCTATCTTTGGATGATATTTCCATATTAACGATCCAAAACACCATAAGTGCGATAAATTCGAACCATTAAAAGGAAATATGAGGATATCCATTTTCGTTTATTCGTATCTTAACAAATGAAATAAAGGTTAAAATATTTATTTTTATGTTTAGGGTAAATGTAAAGAAAACCCTCACGGGTTATCAGCGTGCTCTCTTCATGACACGACCCCGGGTTCGATTCTCGGTCAGGAAGATTCTAGAATGCGCTTTCCTCGAGAAGAATCAGGATTTGTTGCTGTGCGACGATCAGAAAGCTTACTTCTCAGGTTGAGAAGACCAGATTACAGCGTAAGAATGTCCATGCGCTAACCACACGTACCCTTTAGCCCAAGGCTGCAAGGCCGGGACGCAGCGGGGCTTGGCCTCGTCAGAGTTAATAGTAGAGTATGATAAGGACGCAAATCGGAGATATGAACGTTTGGATGAATGGACAAGGCGGAATGAGTTCAAATATTGGTCTTTCAATCTAGTATTATTTACAATGGATATTTGTTACAGTATGATTCCGACATATTTTAACAATTTTTCCACTCATTTTTACAAAGTTATCGCCATTAATTTAAATAGTAATTTGTTAACATTTTAATTTGAAGTTTAGGTAAGAAAGCTATTTCACTCATTACTGTACTAAATCCTAGAGAGCTAATTGTTTCCATTACTACTGTGCTGTTTCGATTTCACAGATGCACTGATGTAAATCCATTTGTTTTACACATTCTGTGCTCTTTTCGAGGACAACCCACAGAGAATTTACAAGAGTGAAGCCGGAACCAGGAAAAAAATCCTGAAAACCATTTACATCCCAATTTCTACAGAGTAGTTACGTGAAGTTCACAATGATGAATTGGTGGGACTCCAACAACAAGAAAGACGTCATGTTAAGTTCAGTTTTTGACTCATATAACTTGAATAGGCAAACAAGCGAGAAATATAGGGGAGAAAGACAATTAAAGGGAGGAATATAAAATCAATGATTGGAATCAATCACATTGGAAGGAAGACAAAACGAAAGAACATTTTTCTATGCTGAACGTAAAGAAATGTCTTACTCCTGTCTAGGCCATATGCTTGACCCAAACTGGCGTACCCCAAGGACCTAAAACTTCGCGTGGCCGTCGTCGTCCGGAGTGCACGGAACGGGAGGCGCGATTGATAGAGTGATTAGTGATTCAGGGCTCGTCAACCATTAAGGTCATTGGTTCTGTAAATGTAGTACATACTTTATCGCGGGAAGTGGTGGTGATTTTCACCCAAGGGATGGCGATATCCGCCGCCGATCTACATGTCCGCTAGCGGGGTTTTCCCTAAACAGGTATTTCCCCAGCGGGACATCGCCCCGGCCGGGACGATCTCTAATCTCCCGACTGGTCTCCCAACAAATGTGGTTGTAGGACATGCGAGTGTAAGTAAAGACTGAGGGTAGGGCAAGGAAGAGGAAGGACAGATCGCGAGCGGTCCATGACAAGTTTGTTAGCGTACTGCTCCGGCATTCGTCTGGTGTTGATCGGAGAAACCACGGAAAAGTACCGATCGGAGCAGCCGGCCGCAACATTTCTCCCCCACACAGCGACTAAATTGGACCTCGCTGACAAGCCAGTGTCCGGGAGTAGAAGCTCGTGGTCCGATGCACTGGAATGGCATCATCCGGCGCTCGGAGCCTCCTAAGCCGGAGCGGGAGGCGCACAGCCTCCGCCCACGGGGCGCCGCGATGAGGCTGCGCGCGCGCCAATCGATCGCCCTGGCCTCATCAACGCGCGCCGCCCGCAGGCCTGCTTCAGCCGCCCGCCCGCCCGCGCGCGGAAATGTCACCCCCCAAAGAGCAGAGTTCAGCCCAAGAGTTCACGCTGCCACCGGCCGCGCGGGGGTGCGGTGGGGTGGGGTGGGGACACGCTGACTGAGCAGGCTGCGCTGCACAGAGCCCGCGTTGCGCCATGGCCGTTGCAGTTGGAAAGCAACGCCCGGATTCCTTTCGTTTCAGACCCACTGCCAGGAAGAGTTTTTGATTAGGAAAGAAAGCCCGCTCGGCAGTGCCTAACTTGGACTTCTGGGCGCCCTAGGCTGTCCCATGTTTTAGCGCCCCTATAATTTCCTTTTTTAAAAACATTAAAGCTATTTATTATATTTTGAATAACACATTATTGTACGATATTTGTAACCGATGCAAATACTGTGTAAGTATAAATAATTGATTATACGTATACGTGTAAATAATTCCCACCACGATATTGATTTAACAAATATACGATATTTTTATCTCTACATATCAATGGATATATATGATTAATTAATACTTTCTTTTGTTACAAATATGAAAATAAATATTTCTATAAAAACATTCAAAAGTTTGCCTCATGAATTTTGGAATCTGACGAAATTCGTTCGCCCCCAAAAATTGCGCGCTCCAGGCTGCAGCCTACTCAGCCTGTTCGGTAATCTGGCACTGCCGCTCGGTTTCTTTGCAGGCGCTTAACAACAAGCACCTGAGAAATCTAAGCTTTCCCACGTTCAGTTTTGTCTAACGTACCAATGAATCACATAGGTACCAGCTCTTTGGAGCCACTGGTGGATCCGGGAAGGGGGGGCGGTATGCAGGCTATGTCCGCCACCAAGATGCTTAGAGTTATCGTTTACCTTCCTTTATTTCGCAAAATTGATTTAAATATTCATTTATGCTGGAATTATGTAATAATTTGAACAATAATATTGAATAGTATCATATCTATACTATATAAATAATATACAATATAATAACAAATATGTTTATTATTTAACTTATTAAATATGCTACGATGCTTCCCCCCCCCCCCCCCGCCCCAAATGATCGGCTGGATCCACCCCTGCTTGGATCAGAGTAATATCCTTATCAAATCAATGAGAAGCAAACTACTTGCAGAAGCCTATCTAAACGCTGAGTGATTTGCCGAATAAACATTGTCCACGCCCTTTAAATATTACCCGTGCATTTCCATAATGAGGTAAATTCATTTTTTTCAATCAAGATCAGAATGGAACCGTTTAATGGAGACAAATTGTCCTTGCAGTCCCATAATGAATTCTATCTTAGAGTACTGATGTTTATGTGTTACTGAAAGGTAATACAACAGAATACAATCCCGCTAAAGAGTTAATGACAACAACTGTATTTCACTGCACAGTGGATTAACGAGCTGTAGGCGCACTACGTTGTTCCTCATTTCATCGCAGTGAGGCACTTTGAATCTACCTTATATAATTAAAAATCATTTATAGAGGCTGCCAAAGGATTTATTCAAGAATTGGTGGAAGGGGGTTTGGCCGCATCACAATGGCGCAACTCACGACTCGCCAACGCGCCAGATCCCATGAACAATGCACAGTCGTTAATTACCAGAGTAGGGGAACGAGTTAGGGTTAGAGAATAATTTAAGACGATACGTAGTGCTTGGGTCTGTCCCACCGAGGGACATTGTGTTTGGGTCTGTCCCACCAAGCCACATCACACGCATTACGGAAGGGTGGGTTTACAGACGCGTTTATTATCCAGATGGAACGGTTACTTGCCTCACACGCAAGATGCTCCGCCACTCGGCCCGACCAATGAGAGGATGCAATTGGAACAGTAGAGTGAAGCATGCCACAATAGAAGACTGAAAACGCCACTGCCTACCAACACTCAAACGTGCGACCTCACGTACTGCTCTCAGTTAGCGTTGCTGCCTTAGCGAACGCAGCCATTTGAGTCGGCGAAAAGAACACACGATGTCCAATGTGTAGTACCGGCAGGGGTAGCTCAGGGCATCCACTGATGTCACTGCAGTGTCTCTGACCGGGAGGTCCTAGCTTCGAGGTCGTACGGTGGCAGGATTTTCAACGCTAGCTTTTCAGCTAGGTCGAAGTCAGTCGCTGTCTTGAGGAGAATTCTAGCGGTCGGTAGTTTTCGTGGTTTCTCCGATCGACACCAGGCGAATACCGGAGCAGTACCCTAACAAACGGGCCACGGACCGCGCGCGATCTTTCCTTCCTCTTCCCTTACTTGCACGCAATTACACTTACAAGCTCTACCGTAAGCCGGGATGGTCCCTTGTTTTGTATCCCAGATATAAATGTAAAATCCGCCGTCCTTTTTCCTTAAATTTGTTCGCAATTGATGCATGCGTGTATACAAGACTTTCTGACATTTTACGAAAGCAAAATTATTGAGTTATTGACTATTGATTACAAAGGATCTCTTGTAAATAAGAAACATGGAGTCTCTTTATATCATGTTAGCTTTAGCATTCAGAAAATTTGACAATGAAAATACATCCACATTTTATGTTTCATTAGTTATGTGTAGCATATTTCAGTTTGCTAAAAAGATTCTTACAATTTCCTAAGTAACGTGAAATGCCAGTTATCACTATTTCCGCCCGAACGCCTCAATTGTAATTATGTAAATGTAAATATTTAAGTGGTTAGGAGGAAGAGCAGACCTTACGGCCTGAGCCTCGCCAGTAATAAAGACAATAATAATAATAATAATAATAATAATAATAATAATAATATTATATAAACTTTCAGTCCAGTTGACATCATCACTTGTAATAAAAATGTAAATGTTTCATTGCTAAAAATTGTGTGTATTATAAGTCAATATGCAGGTGAAATTAAATTGAGAAGAGGAAAGACGGCTTTGCCCGAATATTAATGTGACTGACCGTATTTATTTACAAATACAATTCCCTGACTCCTAACTGTAGGGGGGATGTTTTATTCTCCCTTGCTGCTTTCCGATTGCAGTACTCGCCCCGCGTCACCGAGCTCCCAAAGTCCTCTCGACCGTTCTCTGTGGTCGAAAGCCTGGCCTCCGAATCGCGCTGGCTGGAAACGCTCCATCGGGCGGATACCTACGCGCGCCTGCAACGCAATTACTAATGATCGCCTTCCGTTCGTGTGGCTCGGGGTTCGATTCCCAGAGTCGCTTTCCTCTCCACTCTGAACGCTCGTCCGGCAATGGAACGGAATCTGGAGAGCTATCTGTAAACAATGTGAACTAAATTATGCCACGTACGCTGTAGCGATGAGGAAATCCGATATAAAGGTCCAACAAACACAATCGCTGTCGAGCCAAAAGTACAAATGCGAAAGAGTGGTATTAAATGTGTGTGTTCTTAATGAGAAAGAATAATAAGTAGACTAAATAATAAGAATAATAAGTAGTCTGAAAGGGGGTCGTAGGCTTCCGCGGCCGGAGTCATTGAATTCTTGGCTGTCCGGGTTTAGGCGCGTCATGGTCGATCGACCGTGACGCGGCTAATCCCGGACAGCCAAGAATTCAATTTCTAAATCTAAAAGGGCATTTTCTAAGTCACGCACAGGCGCTGCAATAACGTGAATTGATATCATATTCTATACCGCATGTCTTCCGGTGTGTAGCACAATTTACAAAATTCCACAATTTTATTTGTGGAGTATTTTTGGTACTCGAGAATCTTAAAAAAACAACATTACATTCAAGCAGAGCCATGGCGTCATATTGGACATAAATACCGTAATGTGAATAAATACCATCTTCAGAACTTTTCGATTTCGATTTTTGGCAACTGATTCTATGTTGTTTTGTGTCTATTTATTTCCTGTTTCCAAACTTCTCTTACTTTCTATTCCGGGTTTGGATTATTGAATGTCTTATTATAGAATATGAAGAATACATTATTTGTTGTTGACAAAGTCTCACTTACCCGCGAAACTCTTCCTGCTAGTTCTGTGATAAGAAATGGTTGTACTCACCTGGAATAGAGAAGAAACAATTTTCATTATTATGTTCAAAACACTTTTTTTTTAAGAAACTAGAGGAAGAAACAGTAGTAAATTTAAATGAGAACAGGAGAACTTTACAAAAACATCTTCAACATATTTACGACGAATTAAATTAAAAGCAGGTTTACAAATTGTTTACTGGTCAATTGAGCCTATACATCTAATCAATACATCTAATGCAGAAATAACTGACACTGAAGAAATGACATTTTGTCCATCACTTGTTTAGGTTTCTGAAAAAAGTAAAAAGAAGTCGAAAAAGTAACATTTAGAAAATATGAGTGAAAGAAGCACAAATGAACGGCAGCGAAGAAGAGGTAACCGAATATTTACACAAGCGTCCCAGATATTCTCATTAAGTTTATTTCAAACTTTCAACTCTACAATTTGTCTGCTTACATTTGAATCAGATCAGCTAATTCATTGACTGTTAATTTACACATAACCTAATCTCGAAAGAAGGTGCAGGACTAAGAGCCCCCGTGATACCAGGCTCTGCCTCCTGACATTCTCCAGAGTCCGATCGGCCCATTGGAGGCCGCTAACTGGCGGAGCATCGGCCAGAACGATCATCCTGAGAGCACAAACACTTGGACGCGTGCTGTTGGAGCTCAGGATCTCCCTCCGTTGTGCGGCTTGCACTCAGCAGCTGTACATAATTCATCACTCAATCAGTGCCGTGACAACGGCTTGATACAACGACACTGATGCTCCGTCGGGAGAACAGCGCATGGACAGCGCGAGTTCGCCTTCCGGCCTCGGCGAGCTCTGGCCCGCGCCTCGCGGCCGGAACGCGAACAAACGCCCGTGCGGGGCAGAGCACTCACGTGCGCACACACTAACAGACACACACACACACATACACAAACACATCCACAAACACACACCTTGACAAACACACAGACACACACTCACAAACACACACAGACGCACAGGTACAGACATTCACAAACGCACAGGCACAGACATTCACAAACGCACAGACACACACACACTCACAAGCATACAGACACAGGCAAACACACTTGCAAACACACAGACATACACTCACAAACAGACACAGGCAAACACACTTGCAAACACACAGATATACACTCACAAACACACAGACACACACACTCACAAACACACAGACACACACACTCACAAACACACAGACACACACACTCACAAACACACAGACACACAGACACACACACTCACAAGCACAGACACACACACACAGACACACACACACACACACACACACTCACAAACAGACACACACACTCACAAACACACACACACAGGACACATACCCAAGAGCGCGCTACTCCAAAGCCCAACACGGCACCGCATATCTCATAATGACCCTCCCTGACACGGACAATTCGCGCTTATTAAACGCGATGCCGCGCCTGCATGCCGCGTACGCCGAGAGGATGACTCACCCGCTCTTTTGCGCACTCGGGAACCAGAGACGCGGCGGAGGGGCTGCAGGCCCAGTAGTTACGTTACGAGGACAATGCAAGCCTGAGTTATTGCGTTAAAGCCTGAATCTGTGGCCACCGAGTGCTGATGAATATCGTATAATAGGACGGCAAAAAAAGCAACAACTAATTAGAGCGGAAATAGAAGGAGGGGCAGATATTTCACCGCGCGTGCATGACCTCGAACGGCAGTCAAAGGAGGGGGGAGGGTGTAACGACTTTCCACATTACGGGAGGTCATAGAGGAGGGGACAAGGGGAGAGCCCCAGGGCTCGATAGGCAGGCGAGCCAGCAACACGAAGACGCCTCCGCGCTGCCAAAGGCGCGCTAATGCGACACTGATTTGGTGCTTGGCGCAATTTACGACGCAAAGTCAACACTACGTGTCAAGACAGTTTAGAGCCGACGTGCTAGAGGCATTATTTACGACGTTACGTATTTATAACGGTTCTCGATATTGTTTAGAAATAAGTTTTACTGTATTCACCGCTACTTCGCACTTTCTCACAGTCGGGCTGATAACGATTGAGAGTGGAATCTAAGCAAGAGAAGAAATGCGTTCTATTCGGTTCCCCTTAAATGGGAGTATTAAGTTTTAATAACAGGCGAATAACATTGCTTCTCTAATATTTATGCACAGTGCCATTTCGTTTTATCGACAAAATGTCGCGAATAGTGACCTTTTTAAGGAAGTTTAGGAGAATCCGACAAACAAGTCACATGGTCGCTAGAATTCTCCTCTAGACACCGACTGACTTGGATCTGTGCGGCTATGCAAAATACAAATACTGAGTTATTCATTTCCTACTTTATACCCCATATCGCATCACATTCACACGAGGAATGAATACCTTTCGCGCACAGTATCTCCTTGTGACTACTGCTCCACCTGGCGTTCAGACTCTGAACTTCAGAGGAGATTCCGTTGAACTGACGCAAACGAAAGTGAAATGTTCTCGCACGACTAACTCACTCGTCAGCTAGGAGGCATTTTTTTCACTCACACAGAAAGAGTATTTTATATCACTAGCTTATAGTGAAAACGAACGAAATGATGGCTGATTTCACTCGTATAAGCGTGAAACAGTAAATCACTCGTTTTTAGTGCGATTTTTTCACTCGCAAAAATTAAGAGAGTAATGTCGAAAATCCGCCACCGTCGGAAATCGAACCACGGGATCTCCCTGTCAGAATCGCTGCAGATACAACGGCAACGATGGCTGTGAGCAAACTCAGCTGGTGGCATAACTCTAAAAAATATGTTTCGAGATAAACGTGAATAAAATTTTCACTTGTGGTATAAATGCAGCGGTCGTAATATATATGAGTTAAGAAATCAGCATCAATAAATGGCTTTATAGGAGTTATGTTTCTAATGATTATAAAGGGTTAGAAAATAGAGGCCATAACTCAAAATCCGCATTTTCGTCGTGCCAATGATACAGTACATGAACGACCCAGAATAACGCATTAGCGAGGGCATTTAAGCCAGACAGCCCTTCCTCCAAGCTGAAGCGTTGCGCAAGGGGCGGCGAGGTTGACCCAGTTGCGCGTGGAGGGCTGGTGGGCAGCGCAGAGCCGCCTCAAACGAAATGCCGCCGCCATCACGGGCGTGATTCACAGCCGCGCTCCTAATGCGGTAGGTGCCTCTTCATTCGCGCGGCCGCACAAGGGAGGCCCCGGCGCGGAGCGGGTCGGCCCCGCAACGAAGGCCCCCGGCCCACAGCGACACTTGGTCACATTCCATATTCAACTCAAATATTACATCTAGGAAAAACCTACAACCAACACTGAAGAATCAAATCTAGACTCCCAAAAGATAAATTTAAACCACCCTAAACAGGAAAGCATGATTTCACACACTTTCTGTAACTTTATCGCCCTGTAATTGTCCTAGTCTCCCATACATTCTCGCATACAATAACTATTGATTATTGGGGTCTCTAGCGGGAGTATCCTCGCTCTTCTGTTTGGAACACTTAGTGCTAAGCTGTAGTGCTAAGTTGTAGTTCATATTCAATCTTGTTTAGCGCTTACGTCGCTACAAAAGAAAATAAAATTAAAAAATGAAATAAAGAAATAAATAAAAATTAAAAAAAACTTGGTCATGCAGCGACCTCTGTGATGTTTACTTTCTCGCTACCGCAAACCCTAGTAGAGAGGAAGTTACGTAATGCTGTGCGAAGAAACGGTGCATTTTCGGCAGAAAAACTCTTATTACAGGGCCCTGGCAACGAAAAAGTGGATAAAGACAAATGCTAAATTTAGAAAAAAATAATCCTCTAACACGCCGTGTAGCCAGAATCCACGTTTTGGGGTCTTTGTTACCGAAAATCGATTGACAGCAAAACGTCCGTCCATCCGTTTGTTTGTTAGTTCATTCGTCCGCCTGTGAAAAACGCTAGCGGCAAAATCGTTCAGTTTATTTTCTCCAAAATTGATATTCCCCAATTGAGCTGTCTGATGTCGCGACCCCTTGAATTTGAAACTGATATTGTCATTTTGGAATATTTTACATGAAGCCCCTGGGACATTTTCAAAAAATTGTTCCATCGATTTTGATTAAATTTGGTTGTTAGAGAGTGTGAAGGAAGTTTAAGTGAATGGTGGAAGTCTCATTTTCGTCGAAAATTCTCATTTTTCGAAAATTGCAAAAATTTAAAAAAATTCCAGCGTCTTCTTGCAACTACAATTATGAAGACAGATAATTTTGTCTTAATGAAATCTGTTAAAGATGTCCAAAAAGATAGATTTTGAAATACGATCATTTACAATTTTTCGAAGATTTGAGTACTTTTCGCATAATTTTGTGTTGAAGCACGGGTGAGAAAGTACGTGCTGTTTTAGCATCACTAGTTAACATTGGGGAACACATAAGGAGAACATGAACACGCACAAACATCCATGCCCAGGGCGGGAATCGAACCCGCGACCATTCGAGGCGAGGTACCGATGGTCCTATATGTAGCCTTAGCGAGCGCGAGTATCCAGGGCGGCGGCGGCAGAAGTTATAGAAGCCCTTGTGGCGCAACTAGCTAGTGCATTCGGCTGTTCACCGACCGGTTGGTGATTCGAATCCAACTGAACGCTATTGCTAGTTGGGCGTGTCCGAGACATGACACGCTAAGCTATGGTTGGAAAATATGTTGCTTCCTTCTGGAACATGGGCAAAGAGGATCGAATAAATTCTGAAAAAGCAAATTCAAGAAGAAAAATAATGTAGGGCCATCGCTGAACGGAAGACAGAAATGACACTGACAAAAGCAACGCCGTAAGCAAGGTTGCAAGTGAAAGAAGGAAAATCGCAAAAATTCCAACGTGGAAGAAATTCTTGTTTTCGTGCTGAATGTTTGAGCAGAAATAAGTAAAATTTAAGTGACAAGTGTTATGGTTGAGGAAGAAACGCAAGTTGGAAAATTGTGTCAAATATTATAAAAGGAACTGACCGACTACTGGGGCCCGGTTGCTTTAATAATCCAGTCCACAAAACACTTCAACACCTTCCGCCATAGCACTTGAATCATCTACTTATACATTACTTGTTAAAGGAAGTAACTAAGTTAATAAAATATTATAATCATTACATCCATAAATAACAATAGAAATGACTATCTTTCGGTCTCGTGAGCACCTAAATTCTTTCATTCTTTGGTGCATTTGGTTCATTTTCGAATTTGGCTCATGCTATAAGAACACTACATTTGTGTTACATTCTATCCGATTCATTTGATTGAGGCCAACATTATTTTTCCTTTACACATTATATTTCAGACAATTTTTAAAAAATTCTGAAATTGAATGTAGGTTTAAATAAAGAATTATTTCATTTAATTTACATCTTATTTCTAATCTAACATTTCAGTGTAGACGTTTGCTGCCCCAAGAATGCAACGATGTTTACACTTTCAGGAGAAGGAAGGCAAAAGAAAGACAAATTGAGATATTTTGTTCTGTAGCGTCAGAAAATCATTTCAAATCTGCAGCTTGTGGGGCCGAGGAAGGTGTTATCTCAGAATACGAGCACTGAAAAGCTGACAGTACGAGTAAAAAAGAAAAATACAAGCTATATAACGAATGCTCAGTGAAAACCGATATAGCATCATGGTAGAATATGCGGCTGCCACTGCAGGCGAGAGAGCCGAGGGAAGTCGAGTACGACCATCAAGAGCGAGGGCCTCTGGAAAGAGGTAGGTGGCAGTCTGAGCGCCGAGCGAAACGAGGAAACACGCTTACGAGGGGAAGCGAAAGAGAGCAGAGTAAAAACTAGCGAACCACTGCTTCTCCGCTCAATTTGCAAATGGAGGGTGCCGCAGTGGGCACTGCTCTCCAAGCGCAAAAGCGAAGGGGGTGGGGAGAAGGAGGAGGGAGGGGATGGGCAGAGGACGAGGTGCGGAGGGTAGGGGAGGGGTGATTTGGGTGGGGCAGGGGAGGGGAGCGGGGAGTCCATGCGGAGACGACATGAACGATGACAGTCAACCAGATTAAGAGAGCTGATGCGTTCGGCATGGAAATCAGCGGGGAAAGCCTATCATTACTACGTCATTTTGAAGGCAACAATTGTACGAGTAGTAATAACCATCACCTTTGATTTACACATGTAGTCAACATTTCAACTAATTGAAGGCTTTAGAAAAGAATTGATAAACACGTACAAAGAGGTTTCTACTAATTTCATCCAATTTGTTACTGAGTAAATACCATAATTTTCAATTAATAAATGTTTTTAGTATTTTTTTAAATTTTACTTTACGTAAATACCACTTTACATTAGTTCCGAAGATTTAGTTAAGAACTGTACTTGTTTCGTGTGCTTTCCATGCCTAATATAGGTTTTTTTTTTAGCAAAAGCTTCCCTTTAAAATTCTTCAGTTAGTCTCCTGCGTCCAATGTAATGGACAGACCGAAAAGCGCCGGAGGCGTCGGGGCAAAGGCTTCGTGAAGGAGCGCCGGCGAAGGAGGCTGGGGCGACAAGGCGAGGCAGCGATGGGATGAGACTATGAAACAGAAGATAAGCGCCAACATCCATGTCGTTTGAAGAATCGAAGGATGTTTCAAAACCACAAATTTAAATGCACTGGAGTTTTTGCGAAAGTATAGAACCTTATGATAGAAAAGATGGAGCCTTATTTTTTCAAAATTTTAGTCGGGGTTTTATTGCACAGTTGAATAATTGTGCGAAGAATAACAGCATATTCAAACACAGCGTTCCCACAAGCTTCACAGCAAGCCCACAGCAAGCCCACAGCGTTCAATATCTTTCATAAATTCTTGGGAAAAAAACAACGAAAACCTGAAATACAATAAACGGAAATGAAACAAAAATGTTTTCTGTGCAAAGATTTTTAAGTCGTTTCATGTGAAAATTGTAAAAATTGTAGTACATATACAAACAACTCATTCATTTCCCTAGTAGAAAATAAATTTTCTTACGTCTATTGTACAGATTCGTATCCTTTTTCAATAAAAAGAACAAGACGATCTATTGTTCAAGAGTTTATTTACATTTTTATTTAAATGTAGCTTAAACAACTACGATAACATGTAGAAATGGCGTCCCTTCGAAAGTAATTTAACGTGCAATTACATCGAAAAGTTTCTTCCGAAACTACCGTAATTTGGGCGTCTCCCCCCTGCATTTCTCAACGCAGCGGCGCGAATCCCAACAAACTGCTTCGAAGCGATGCGTCACCGCGACATCGCGAGGAGAGCAATAAAACTTCTTTTACTCAGCATTCCACAAGCGCCCGACCAAAACCCGCGGTCCCAAAGTCCCAACGCCCCTCCCGTGCGCGCTCACGAACCAATCTACTCTAAAAGACCAGCAGCTGCTGCGCGGAGTGGCGGTCCGGCCCGGCCATCCCCGCCTCGCCCTGCCCCGCCCCGCTCCCCGCCGCGCACGGCGCCTCCCGCGAGGCGCGCTCCTTCGGATTTCAGAGAGTGCAGCACCTGCATCACGTGCTCCGGCTGGCGCGACGGGGGTTCCCAAGCGGAGATGCCAACCTCCTCGCCGCGCCGGGTCTATTCTTGTGCACGACGCACAGGGGCTGGGGGACCGCTGAGTTCACGTTCAACCTGTCAACCGGCTTAGATGGCTCAGGGCAACTGATGTCACTGAAGCGCCTCTGACCGGGAGGTCCTAGGTTCCCACCCCCCACGGCGGCAGGATTTTCGACACTAGCTTTTCAGCTAGGTCGAATTCAGTCGCTGTCTGGAGGAGAATTCTAGAAACTGGCTTCTCTGATCGGTAGTTTTCCGTGGTTTCTCCGATCAACACCAGGGGAATGTCGGAGCAGTACCCTAACAAACGGGCCACGGACCGCTAAGACTTTCCTTCCTCTTCCTATCCTCACCCCATACACACACATACACTCACGTGCACTACCTCATATGCCGGGAGAGCAGTCGCGAGCTCACAGCTTAGCCGGATGAGCCGGTGCCTGCTTGGGGGGTGGGGTTATCTGGAAAAGAAAACCCCCGCAAGCCGACGCGTCGCGACGTGTAGACCTGCGCCGGATCTCGCCATCCAGCCGTGGAAGAGCACCGCCACCTCTCTTGATGAAAACACGCACAACACTTACGGGAGTAATGACACGCAGTTAATCCATCACTCTCTCCCATCCGCGACCGCTCCCTCCCAATGTTGGGTACGCTCTGCCACCTACTGTGCGAAGGCAAGGCGACGTGAACCAGCGTGTGTGGGGTGTGTAGCGGCGCGCGTCTGGCTCTGCTGCGAGTCGGGGCGCTATCGCGGGCGCAAATCCACTATCAACAGAGGCCGGCGCTGCACGGCAGGGCGTTTGTGTGCAGACGCGACGCGCGCGCTGGTGCGTCACGCGCCTCCGCAAAGCTCCCGGGGCGCTCGCGATGGCGCCCGGCTTAAGGGGACGCCCCGCCCCGCCCCGCCCCGCAACTCAACGCTCCGTCACTACGCGTTCCGCCACTCGGCGCCCCGCCACGCCATTCCCGTCACGCACTCCCCGCCACGCCATTCCCCGCCACGCCATTCCCCGCCACGCAATTCCCCGCCTCACCATTCCCCGCCGCGCCATTTCCCATCACACAATTCCCCACCATGCCATTCCCCGCCACGTCATTCCCCGCCACGCCATTCCCCGCCACGCCATTCCCCGCCGCACCATTCTCCGCCGCGCCATTCCCCCGCCATGCTATTCCCCGCCACGCCATTCCCCGCCACGCCATTCCCCGCCACGCCATTCCCCGCCACGCCATTCTCCGTCTCGTCAATCCCCGCCACGCCATTTCTCTACACGCCATTCCCTGCTCCGCCATTCCGCTCCCAGCCATTCCTCTGCACCCTCTTTCCCCGCCCTGCCATTCTCCGCCACGCCCTTCCCCGCCACACCTTTCGCGCCACGCCATTCCCCTCCACGCCAAGCCATGCCCAGCCACGACACTCCTTCCCCGGCTTGTAAAAAGTCGGAAGAGTCAAATTGCGGGCGTCTAAAATTAAGAAGATACTTTCCTTCAATTAAGGACTCTGCAAAACTAACTTCAATTCAGCGAAAAACTTCGAAGAAAGATTTACGAAAGAATCCACTCATGTTCCAAGCTAAGTGTTCTTAATTGAAAGAAAATGTCTTAATGTGTGTGTCAACCTAGACAATCATAAAATATTTTGGATTTTTTTTTGAAGTGTATAAAGGAATACAGAACACTATGATGTAAACATTTCTTAGGGGTGTCTATCTACAAAAATTCAACGGTATTTTTAGTTTTGCGAGACTAGGTTTTTGTAGCTTGCATTGTCGTTTGATATGTGTTTCACGCACATTTGCCACATTTCTTTCTTCACATAAAAATAATGTGACATGCGTGAAACATGAAGAACCTTACTTCTTATACTCTCTGTACTTATGGCAGAGAATCTATGAAACTCGAGTCCACAGCAGCTTCCAAAGCGCTCCGCCGTGGCAGTGCAATCGCCCGTTGGTCTCCCCGACATACGAGCGCCCGTATACTGCACCCAGTCTCCACCTGCCGCAGACACTCGCATTCTCATCCTTCAGCGCCGTCGGGGGGAGGGGAAGGGGAGGGAATGTGGAGGAGTGGGATGGGGAGGGGAGGGGAGGAGGGGGAAGGTATGGAGGGGGAGGACGTCCACTGCCTTGCGGAGCTCGCCAATCTCCCTCCCCCGCTCCTCCCCGCCCCATCCTTTCTCGCTCGGCCCCGAACCGTTCCGCCCCGCTTCTCTCGAACTGCTTCGCCCCACCCCGTCATCCCACCCCCCGCCCCGACTCCTACACTTGCGAACGATATGAAGCTTTCATCCTCCTCTGCTTTCCGACTTTTACTAGTTCACGATTCACAGTAAATCCAACTTTTTCCGGCTTTACCCTTTTCTTGTACGAGACCTGTATTTACAGCAAATGTTTCTGGTCTTATTATTTTCCATCTTATAAATGATGCATGCAATAATGATGCAGTTGGTTAATATTTTTCACCTCTTTAATTTTTTTTTTAATTTCACTTTCTGCTTCGGTCACCTCTTATGCAAATTTTCGTATGTCTTAAACATTTCTTTTCAGCATGCACTCCACATCATCCTACGGTGGGAGTGGAGGAAAAAAGGAAGTACGAACTATAAACCACCCAAAGGGAATTTGTCCCTGATGTACCAAGTGTCAATAATAATGTTTGTCGTCAGCCTTTCGTTAGATTTGCCGGCTGATCGTGATTGAATGTTACATAATACAAAAAATGCCAATATATCTCCTGAAAATACGTAGTTCTGCTGGAAGTAGGCCTACATACGAGAAATAAACCAATATGCATATATTCTTTAATTTATTCAGAAACAACTAGAATTTCCGTAAACAAAATAGCTCGCGTCTAAAAATAATTGCGGATTGTTTCCAGAGACACCGAATACCATACTCAGCCTTCAGGTTCGTTCTTTATATACACACTACCTTACAAGTCTATAGTTACAATTCTTAAATTATTCAGTGCATAATACTGCACACTCATTATGTTCAAATTTTCATACTATAATTTACAAAACTAACAGAAACTTGTTAATAACCTAACACACTTTAACAATTCCTACCTTCAAAATATTGGCCAACATTTTCAAATGGAATAAAAAACGAAAATCCTTATACAGACATTTTCAATGACGTTAAAGACTATCCATACCGAATTTGTAGAAAATCGAACACCGCATTTAGTCCTTATTGTGAAACTAAAACATTTACAAACACATGAAACGTCGAACGGTCCAGTTCAAATGTGTTCAAATCCAGTTCATGGTGTGGCATGGTCAACAAGAGTCAGCGCATGTTTGCCATTAAATATTCTCCCAATTCATACTATTCATTTGTGGTGATATACGAATGGACGTTTTCCCCTAATGTAGCAATCACCATGTGGATATATCAACCAGGCTCCAGACTAGACCAGACGAGACCGTAACTAGATACCCGAACATCTGCCATTAGAATATGAGCCTCAACGAAAGTCATGCGCCAACAAAACACATACGAATCCAGCGATTGTCGTTCAGAAGAACTGTCAGCACACACTTTATGGGCTATTTTTTACTTATTTTTCATTTATATCACTGTTTAGCTTTGGACTATGCACGTATTGATATGTGTTGGTTGTTACAGGAAGCTTTACGATACAATATTGCAAGATAAAACAACTGGATTCCAGGAATGAAGTTTGTAGAGGGGACAGGTGGGGGTTATTTAGAAGAAGGAAGGATAATCCCCAGTACGGAGGAAAACTGGGATGGTTGTGTGGTTTAAGGCGAGGCCATTGGTCTCTGGGAGAGGTTTTGTGGATTTTCGGAAGGACGAGGAAATTCTTTCTGATGGAACAGATCATGTACTAGGCAGCGGACTGAAGTCTGCAGAAGAAGGTAGAGTTTAGTTAATCAGCGTGTGAGTGAATGAGTACATTGTAAAGATGCCGAGGTCTCCGTGGATTTGTAAAATGCGTTCAACCCAGGGTGCTTTGATTATTTTTCAGAGGAATTTATATTGGAAAGGTTGAAGGTGATGGGGAAATGAATTGTGATGCTGTGAACCAAATTGGGAAAGCACATATACCTTGAGCGGATGATTATTTTTAGGCGAAGGTTGTTAGTGCAAATGTGGTAAGCTCTGTTCAGTAGAAGACAAACATGAATTAATTTGAAGCACGCTCTTTATTAGCGGCCTCGGTTGATGTGGAAGTGAGACGTGGGCGAAGAAAGATACCTAGGTAATTCATGGGTTGGGTGGGAGTTTCCCAAGGGAGTATGGTGACTGGCATAACTGGACTTGGATGTTTTCATCTTAAAACGTGCGTGTTGAGTCTCTGAATGCTTAATACTAATTATACATACACACATACATTTATTTGAACTGTAATTGAGTATGGCCCAGTGATAATAATAATAATAATAATAATAATAATAATAATAATAATAATAATAATAATAATAATAATAATAATAGAAGACAATTCAAAACGAAGATAACCTAATCATTCTATGAATAATCGTAAGAAATATAACAAATATTTTAACTCTCTCATGGTATACAACGCTGTTAGTGATAATACAAGTCAATGCAATCAACATTGATATTGACTAAATTACATGTAAAAGTGGTATTGATCGCGTTCTCTACACTATATTGTTGCACTTTGAATTACACTGACCACCACTTCTCCGCGCTTATTTAACATCTACCACACTCAGCTTGATCTAACTTATTTCTGAAACTTCAGAAACTTAAAGGAAAAGCTTTGAAAGTTGCTGCGGATAATTGTTACAATTTCTAATTTGTTTTGTTACAAAATGAATATTTCCCTAGATCTGAATTTTGTTTCCTTGTTCGAATTTTTTGGGTGGCGTCGCTTCGACCGCAAACACTTGGCTTTTCTACTCTAAGCTAATTTCCTTCCTAGCCTACGTACCGTTTATTAAGTACACAAACCCTCGCCCTGGTTCTTCTCGTTTCTAGCTGTTCCTACGACTTTTTTATTGCATTAGCTCTGTAGATAAATTTATTTGCTTTCCTGTGTATTCTATCTAGATTCTTCCGGTGCGACTTTCCGTACGGGTAAGCACGACAGCAATCCACATCGTGTTCGCACCAGACACCGCCATCCCCCCCCACCCCCCGTCCCGCGCGCCCCGCAGCCTCCGCCCGGACCACTGGCACAGTGCGCGGCGCGGCCCGCCCGCCGCAGCCTCCCCCGCCAGCACAAACGGAGGCGGCCGCGGTGCACAAACAGCTCCGTCACTTCCCCTCCCCTCCCCCCACCACGCGCCCCGCGCTCTCACGGAGCACCGGACACAGGGCGCAAAGCAAACTGCTGGCGAGAGGCGAACGCCACGAGCGCACGCCACGCACTCCACACGACGTGAAATCCACGTATGACTCAAATCACGGCTGCAGAGCTTCAGAGCTCCCGACGTTCTGGCAACGAAAGCGGACCTTCCTATACTCTCAGAAATTACATTAAATTTAATGTACAACTTACATGAATATTAATGCACCACCTTGTACATTAAAGGGATTTTAATGCACCTTGTACATGAAATGGCATTAATGTACTTGTACATTAAATTTAATGTACGTACATGAAAATTACTTTCGTGCACTTTTACATTAAAAGTAAAACAGAAATTTCTGACAGTGTACTGCAACCACCCGCAAGACCGTGTTAGATTAGTCGTTAACACTCATTACATGATTGGATGGATCTTCACTCCACACACATAATTTACACCATTATTTGTCACTCTTTTTAGGCTGGTTAAAACTAAAAATGTGTTTTTTCGACTTCAGAATGAGGTTCGTCAATACTTTAATACAGGAAGCACACAGGACTGGATTGATGCCCAGATTCAGAAACAATGCCAACCGTAGCCATTTATTATAATACGGAATTTAAATAACACTACACGTTATGTTCTAAATTAACGTCTCAATAATGAAGGCGTAACATCACTAGTGGTACTGCAACAGCACGTTCATTCCCGCCTTTAGTAATGCTTATGTAATACATTACATAACCTTTACTCCATTAAGGTAAAATCGTATACTACTATACCTTAATTTCTCTCCGAATTAACACGTCTCAGTCGTCATCATTGGAAAACTTACAAATGGTGGAACATTTGGTACGAAAACTAAATATTTTCAAGCAAATAACACAACAAATTTGACAATTATAATTTCATTTAGTTCAATTACGTTTTAAAGAATTTCTAAAAGATTAATATGTAAACGTGTAACAAAAGCGCCAATGTAAGAACCGAACAAAGAATTATGAAATAATATACACATTCTAACTTACGCAACATCCAACTGCCTCAAAATACCTCTAAAATTAAATCTAGATTTCCAAAAGATAAATTTAAACCACCCTAAAAGGAAACGCATGATTTCCCACACTTACTTTCTGTAACTTTTCTTTTCCCTGTAATTGTCCTATTCTCCTATACATTCTCGCATACAATGACTATCAATTATTGAGATCTCTAGTGGGAGTATCCTCGCTCTCCTGTTTGGAACACTAAGTACTACGCGTGCTAAGTTGTAGTTCATATTCGATCTTGTAAAGCGCTTACTTCGCTCAAGAAAAAAAAATTTTTTTTTAATTCAAGGGGCCGCGACATCAGCCAGTTCGATCGGGAAATTTGAATTTTGTAGAACATCGGCTGAACGGTTTAGCCGCGCGTTTTTCACAGACCGATGGACGGACAGACGTTTTGCCATCAATCGATTTTTCGGTATCAAGGACTAACAAAACATGGATTCTGGCTACATCATGTGTAAGAGGGTTTTTTAAATATATTTAGCATCTGGATTTATCCATTTTTGTGTTGCCAGGACGCTGAAATAAAAGTTTTTCTCTAAACAATTCGCAGTTTTTTCACGCAGCGTTACATAATTTTCTCCCTACCACGGTAGCGAGAAAGTAAAAAATACATGACTTCGTACTCTATGTTATAAAAATATTTATACTGAAATGCGAACATTAAAATTCTCTGAAATAAGGTTTCAATGCGTCCAATTATTCTGGAAATCGGAACGGTACATCCCGTATCGTAAATTAGCATTAACTGCATTTACTGGGAACCAACAGAAATACGCAAATTGGATTTAAATGTGGGTACATGCAATGCAAGAGAAAATTATTGTTTTGTCATAATTCATTTCCAAGAATAAACTCGTCCAAAACAACACGGAAACTACCAACGATTATGGACTCCTTTCTAACGATCAATCAAAAAACTTCCACTAGGTGCGTCCGTGAATTACACAATTTTGCTACTGAATAAAATCAAATTATTTAATTTAAAAAATCGTTATCGAACACGTATAGTTCCACATATAAATAAATGTTTAATACTAACATCTCACAAAAAAAATGAAATGAGGCAACCATGAACAGGGCATCCTAAACATTTATGGCTACATCTCCGCATACCCTACGTCACACTCCTCCCCTAATGCGGGTAAACGTTATGAAATACGTCGCAGCTCTAAAAACGAGCGACGCGACTCCCTGAGCACACAGAGACCGGGGTGGCAACGGCTGCGCTATAAACTCTCTTGCGGACACCAGCCCCAAACGAAGAGCTACGCGCAGTGCTCCGCCTCATACGCGGAAACCAGAAGCGACGTGAGAAACGGGGGAAAGAAGGAAGGCTTCGAGCGGCGATCCAGCCGTCTCTCAGCAGCGCCGCCACACGCAAAGGGAACGCCTCACAGCAGCCATGCACACTGCGGTACGCTACACTGCGGAAATATAATGTACGAACTAGTGGGATGCAGCAGGAAAAATACTGATGAAGAAAATGAAAACAAGTAGCTCGCACTCTGCTCAAGCACGACAAATACAATACTCTCGCATATCACAACAATAAATTAAATATTTCAACAAAAACAAGTCTTCGCGCACACTGTCACAATACAAAATACATAGTATATACATGCACTACAACAGTTCTTTATAAATGAAGAATATAGAAAAAGAGGTGCTCTATCGTAACGTAACACGTGCAACAAATATTTAATGGCGACAGGCCTCTTCCGTGGAGCCTTGCTGTCGCCAGTCATCAGTTATGTCGAAAGCAGAAACGCACTGAGAGTGGGAATCCGAAGTGTGCATTTTTTAACCGCCAATATTTGCATTTTTCACTCAAAATTGAAAATGTTTAATTGTTTTAGGATTTAACCCACGTTCCTGGACATCATCGACGAAATCACACACACCTCTGATACGAAACCTTTTTTTTTTCCCTTTTTTTCCTCTTTTTCCTCTTTTTCCTCTATTTTTGTGCTCATTGGAAATTATAATTACTTAATTAATTATTATTAATTTTTAAGGCACCGCAACTGATGTACCGACAGAAGCAGTTGCATTAGTTTGGCCAATGGCATAGCAAATCAAAGTTAACCATAAATTAAGCTGTTTTGAGAAATTAAAATTGTACTTCTCCATCAATTCATAGCAACTTCTTCTCCACTAAGTTCACTGTCCAGCTAAAAAAAATTAAAAATTTAAAATAATAAACTGACAATTTTTAATATTTGGAAAAAATGGAAGAGAAAAGTAGATTTTTTGAGAGCACTTCTTTGTGTACACATTTTTCAATGCTCACGTTTACGAGAGATCTGACAGTAATATTCATTAAATGAATGTTCAACTAATCATTTGTACCTATCTAAGTAATTAATGAAATAAAATTATTAATCTGTAAATTAAATACCAACATTTTTCATATATGCAAATATTTTAAAATGTATAGGAATCAATTTGTGAGGTTATTCATTCAGTGAGTGAAAGCAATTGCTATTGCTAATAGCAATACACGCTAATGCTAATAGTAAAATTGTAATTACAAAACTAAAACTAAAAAGATAACATACGGTTTCGAAAACTTCAATAAAGAACAGAATATTTTATGATAATAACAAGGAATGCATTTGCAGAGATTACGTTTCGTGTCATAAAAGTACTAGCCTGACAAATCATAGAAAGTGCTATGATACATCTGCATTCTAGGCCATTTCGGCTCACTGTTCGACGGACAGAGAGGAAGAGAGAGCGAGACAGAAGAAAGCGAGGGAGACAGCGAGAGACAAGTGAAATGAGAGAGAGCGAAAGAAAGAAAGAGAGAGAGAAAGAAAGAAAGAGAGAGAGAAAGAAAGAAAGAGAGAAAGAAAGAAAGAGAGAAAGAAAGAAAGAGAGAAAGAAAGAAAGAGAGAAAGAAAGAAAGAGAGAAAGAAAGAGAGAAAGAAAGAAAGAGAGAAAGAAAGAAAGAGAGAAAGAAAGAAAGAAAGAAAGAAAGAGAGAAAGAAAGAGAGAGAGAGAGAAAGAGAGAGAAAGAGAGAGAAAGAAAGAGAGAAAGAAAGAGAAAGAAAGAGAGAGAAAGAAAGAGAGAAATAGAGAGAAAGAAAGAGAGAAAGAGAGAGGGAGGGAGAGAGAGAGAGAAGAAAGAAACAGTACGTCTGATGCGAGGCGACTTACGAAGAACAATAGCTGCGCGTACGGAGCTGGAGCAGGTCTTCGCTGTCGCCGCCGCCGCCGCCACCGCGACATTGAGATAAATGACATCGGAGATGCGCGACAGTTTTCCACATCGAGTGGCGAAGGACGCAGAATCAATGGCGCTGCAACCGGCGAATGCCGCGCCCCGAGACGAGACGAATGGAAGAAAGTAAGAGAAGCTGCCGAGGATTCTTTTACACTCTCGCGAATAGGGCTCGAATGAAGCAAGAATAAGGGAAATAACTCTAGTCTCAAACTTTATGATTCAATGTCAGATTTTGCTTATTTAGTAACTTCCAATCACTGAAAAACATATTGTGAGATTTTTTAAATTCAGAACAGGCCGTTTATGCCGTTCAATATATCTATAAATACCTCAGTTTGCAGCATATAAAGCTTTAAATACGTATACTCAATATGCAACACTGACAAACATTGCGATAATATTCTGCCTCCCATATCGGTTATTTTTAAAGTATAATTCTAAAATAATAATAATAATAATAATAATAATAATAATAATAATAATAATAATAATAATTCCATCGTCATCATCATTTACTTCTTTGATGCTACCAGAAAGGTTTGTAACTGGCCATCAATTGATCGAGTTTTGATGAGCTCTTTCCCACAATGTGGAAGATTAGCATTCATCTCTCGCCTCCAACAAACAGTTGGGGCGGAGACAGGTCCTGGTCCCTGCGCGGCGCTCCATTGCCAGGTCGCTGGCGGCGCACACTGGGTCGATCGGCCCTAAAACCTCGTCATTGCAGATGCGAGTGGATTTGCGAAAAAATAGGTATCAATGGATTTTTCCAGTCGCTGAATTTGAATATCACAAATAAATTTCAGAATTCAAAATGATGGCTTCAAAGTGGCGGTTTGGAAATGGCTAACTGACTCATAAAAATGAATGATATGTGTAGAAATATGGATACAATAGTTGTCACAGTCGCGGGTTACTATTGTTATCATTCCAAAATTTTATATCAGTAATTTTCTTATTAAAAGTATTTATATGAAGGAGAAATCGAAAAAATATACAGAGAAAATAATTTCTTGTGGCGAAGAAGGCATTTCCAGGATATCTAGTATTAAATCTTACTATGTAGCATTGCAGAAAAGAGGTTATAAAACAAAAAGGTACAGATGTGTGCAGCTAAATGTGTGTTATTCTAATTAAGGGCATACTACTTGATAAGTAAAAAAATTGATTGTTGCAAGAATACACAGTGTATATAAAGAACGTATATACAAAATATAATCCACAATATACATCACTATCATTGTTACTCTCTATAGGTTAGAATTCAGCTGTATTATACACAAAATTATTAGACTTTTTTCTTAAAACTTCACCTAACATAGTCAAAAGTGTTATCTATTCGGAAATACAAAAAGAACCCACAAACAAATTTAAACCCTTTTTTTTAATTTCCCAAATATCGTTGGCAAGAATCAATGAATTCGAGTGTTTCGAGCAATGGTAACTTAACGAGACCGTGAGGAAGAAAAAGTGATTAAAGATGATCAGGAGCTGAAATAATGTGCTCCAATGTCTTCCGAACGAGATTTGCTAAGTCAGAATTCCGAACGCGCACTTTCAATTTTGCCATTATGGCCAGATTTTTGGCCCGATTGAGCGTTCTGAAGCTGAAGTAGTGTGCTCCAACGTCTTCCGAACGAGATTTGCTAAGTCAGAATTCCGAACGCGCACATTGAATTTTGCCATTATGGCCAGGTTTTTGGCCCGATTGAACGTTCTGAAGCTGAAGTAGTGTGCTTCAATGTCTTCGGAACGAGATTTGCTAAGTCAGAATTCCGAACGCGCACATTGAATTTTGCCATTATGGCCAGGTCTTTGGCCCGATTGAACCAGCGTGCGGCGTCGGCTCGCAATCAATGACGCGGCGCGGCGGAGGCAGATGAGTTGGGGCGCAGGAGGCGCAGCGCTGCCACGGAAAGGGACGGCACCGCAAAGTCTTCAAGGAACCTCGTTCCCCGCGCGGAAAGATTTATTTCCTCTTTCCACGAAGTCACGACTTTGCCTTTGACGGAGAGCGCTTCATATTGTAGATGAACATTGTGATCAAGAATTCTTCTAGATAAGAACTGAAGATACCCACTTTCAAAAGATCAACCATATCTGAAATTATTTTTAATAACTTCTAATAAATTAATTTTAATTTTCTGAAGAAAGGAAAAGAGGTTTGATTATTTCAGTCTCGTCTTGTAAAGGGCATTTCAGTTTTATTCAAGAGCTTAGTTCCTGGTATGAATGGATTCTGGATATTCATTTGAAAACTAATAAATGTATTTATTAGTTTTCAATAGTGCATTTAAGTTGTAGTAAGATACTTCAGAGTAGAACCTATCAATTTTATGCTGTGTATTACACAGTTTGTGCCAAGGTGTATGATTTTATTTCATTTTTTACGGTATGTAGATAGTGTGTTCAGTAATACGTTCCTCATCGTTAATCAGATCATTAATCGTTGGCGAATTTCCGACCACTGAGGGACGACATTCAGCAATTAGCCCATCACATACCTCTCCTCAAACTTTTATACATGCTTTGTGCCAATAACATCACTATCCGAATTCACACTGTGAAGAAACCCAATCCACAATACAAGAATTAAAAACAAATATCCAGTTAAGTGTTCCAAAAAATGTTCTCCGAAACTGAATAAACAGATGTCGTAACTCATTAGGTTTCCTCAACCTCTTATGTTAGCTGTAAGTAATTAGCTATAATTCAACCTTAAGTCACCAATACACCATAGAGTAGTAGAAACTGGACCAAGTAATCCCCTTGAAATATAATAAACGAAGAAGAAGAAGAAGAAGAAGAAGAAGAAGAAAGAAAAGGGAAAAAAAGGAACGTCTTGCGTCGTGCGGCGAAGAAGTGCCATTCAAGGCCGCCCAACGCCCGAAATTGGCTCTCAGCTAATACACATGAAAACAACTTGGGGCCTCACGCAATGCAACAGATCGTATTCACTTTCTATTTCTATTTTGACTTTCCAAGACATGTGTATTGGCGACTTTTCTGAGCTATACCCTGAGCATTTTAATCCGGTTAAAACGCGAAATAAAAATTAATTTTTCATAAAAGGAACCATGGCTTTTTTTTTTTTTTTTTTAATCATTTTATTATCTTGAATGGTATACATGGTTCAGTTTTACAATACAAACTTTTTCACATGTTTTTGATGCTTATGATCTATTTTAAAAAAACTAAACTATTATTACTTTACATCTATTACTTGAGGGAGAGGAAACCCACTAGGCACCTCACAAAGGATCATCTAAATCAGCAAATTGGATGTAAAAAACGTTTGGGAAATCTATTTTTTATTCTGGTGGGGTTTATGGGTGCTTTGCCTAGATTGTATTGAGATATTTGTGTAATTGTTGCCATATTATTGTAAAAATTATGGGATAGTTTTGTGATGTGGTGTATGATAGGTTTTATTTGAATTTCTTTATGAAGTTGTTTGTTTGAAATGAACCAGGGTGCTTTGGTTATTGTTCGTAGGAATTTGTTCTGTATGACCTGTATTTTATGTATATTAGTTTTTGCTGCATTGATCCAGACAGGGCAAGCATAGAGCATTAAGGGTCTAATTATGGATGTATATATGAGTTTGGCATTTTCTATTGTTATTTTACTATGGTTGTTTATTAATGGTTTTAATTGAAATAATTTGACTTTTGTTTGTTGTGTTTTAATGTTTATATGTTCTTTCCAGTTAAGTTTAGTGTCTAGATGCAGACCTAGATATTTCACTGTTTTGTTTTGTGGAGTCCAAGGAATGATGTTATTGTTCCAGTGTGAGAGGTGGTGGTGTTGATATTGTTTTTAGTGAAAATATTTTTGCTGTTGACTTAGATGGGTTTAGTTTAATTTTCCATTTGTGTGACCATGAATCTATTTGATTGAGATGTTGCTGTAATGTGTTCCTTATTGTGTTTAGTGATATGTTTGAGCAATACAATGCTGTATCATCTGCAAATTGTGCTGTTTTGACTGTGTTGGATGTACGGATATCAGCTGTGTAAAGATTAAATAACACCGGTGATAATGGGGAGCCCTGAGGAAGTCCAGCATATATTGGTTTGGGGTTTGAGAGATGATTATCTACTGACACTGAAAAGGTTCTATTGCTTATGAAGCTATTGATGATGTTGGTTAGGTATTTAGGTGTGCCATTGATTGTTAGTTTGTACATGAGACCTTGATGCCATACTCTGTCGTATGCTTGGGAAATATCTAAAAAGGTTGATATAGTATGTAGTTTTCTTTGGAATGCTGTATGGATATGTTCTGTGATTCTTAATAATTGATGTGTGGTTGATAACTTTTCTGTGAATCCAAATTGGTGTCTGGGAATGATGTCATTTTTATTGAGGTAATTACTAAGTCTTTTCTGAATAAGTTTCTCAAGAATTTTTGATAAGGAGGGTAACAGGCTGATTGGTCGATAATTTTCTATATTCGATGGATGTTTGTTAGGTTTTGGAATGGGTATTACTATTGAGTGTTTCCATAATAGTAGGAAGTAACCTATTCTTAATGAAGAGTTATAAATATTATTTAAGAATGCTATGGCTTGATGTGGCAGAATTTTTAGGGTTTTGTTGTTTATTCTGTCATGTCCTGGAGCCTTCTTTTTAGGGAGTGTTTTTATTATGTTTGTTATTTCCTGAGGAGATATGAATCTAATTCTGGAGGGTACATTATAATTAGGAGCTGTTGCTATCTGTGTGATTGTTTGGTGTTGAATGTGTGGGAGTGAGTCGTTTGGTTTGAATGTATCTGCAAAATGATTTGCTAGTGTTTCAGCTTTTTCAAAGGGTGGTAATTTTTTCCCTGTGTTGGTATTAAGTGGAGGAATGGTATTTTTTTCTTTAGTATTTTATTTTTAAATTGCCACAGTGTATTGTTACTTGAGCTTAATGTTTGAATCATGGTGTTGTATTGTTGCTGTTTGTGTGTGAAAAGTGTTTTTTTGGTAATATATGTTAATAGATTAAGTTCCTTTTTAATTTCAGGGTGTCTAGTGTAATTCCATAATCTTCTTGTTTTATTCTTTATGTGAATTAGATTTCTAATGCTCTTGGGTAGTTCATTGTTTTTATTCTGTGTTTTTGTAGGTGATTTATTTGGTTTACTATTCTCTAGTTCTTTTAATATTGTGTTATTGAGTATTGTGATTGTTTGATCTATTTCTAGAGAGGTACTTAATATTTTCAACTTTGAGATGTTTGTTTTAATATTATTTTTAAATATTTGCCAATTAATTTTGTGAGTATTGAGTTGTGGAGTGGGTAAGAGTGTGGGGTGACTGTTGTGTAGTAATTATTACTGGTAGATGGTCTGAGTCCATTTCATGGTGTACTGAGGAGAAAAACGGTAGTAGGTTGATTCATTAGGGGTTATGAATCTTAATTTGTTGTTGTTTATTAACCGTAGTAGTTGTGTCTCAGCTGAGTTATTGTTTTTACATCCCCACTATGTGTGTTTTGCATCACCTAGGACTATTGTTGGGGTGTGTTGATCAATAATACCAATAATATCGGTGTGTTGAATTTTCACATTGGGGGGCATATATGCTACTATAAGTGTAGTTTCCAGATAGTTGTTATTAATAAACTTAATTGCTGCTGTTTCGATACCTGGGGTTGGTGGTAGTATTATTACATAAAATGGTATTGTGCTCTTTATTAGTATCATTACTCCTCCTCCATTAGAGTTTGGTCTGTCTGCTCTGGTTACTTTATAATCTGGTATGCTGAATTTTGTACTATTGTTTAA
>BLKR01005636.1:0-75774 GCA_011170035.1 Teleogryllus occipitalis | reverse complement strand
AGTTTTACTTATGGGACAGGAAGTATGCGACTGTCACAGCTTGGCGATATCTGTCGTGCTGGACGGAAAAGCGATCAGTTTCATTTGCCGCTTGCGCCATGCCGTCAAGGTGGTAAACTGGTCAAAAAAATATTTCTTACAACATAAAAACACTAGAACTTATGCAAAAAAAGGTGAGAGAAATTATTCAAACCTTCTTCAGCAAGTGCAGTCAAAGAGTGAAGACAAGAAAGAACTTCAACATTGATTTGGGTCATACCGCAAAACATTCCATTTTCAAAACTTGAAAATCCCACATTTAACCAGTCTAACCAACAAAATATAAAATTGCACACGGGTCAACTCTCAGGAAATATTTTATCTGACTTCGCAATACGTTTTGACAATCGAAGAAATTCGATTTATTTAGAGAATGGTGTTCATCATTTATGCAGCACGTAATACGTATAAATTTTAATATTATTCATCTGTAATGCCTATTTCAAAGCATATTTTTAAGTTTTTAAGTGCCTATTAAGTTGTCTATTTTCGACCTTTTTAGTGCCTACATGTCCGAGCTCTTCTTATAACACTAGTTTACATTCATCCGCGCCAGTTGAACGACCGTTTTCCTTTGCGGGTTTTATACATCCGTCAAATAGGGGTGTTGACTGATTTGTTTGAAAAACTGGTCACTTTAACAGGAAATTCCACTTATTTGAGTTAGATTTATAAGTTGTTGTTCAGAAATTTATGACTCAATTACTAATTTATTGTAAGTTACAATGACAATAAGTTGTTGGAATAAAAATGTAATTATAACAATTGTATTCACTGTATTTTGAGTATTTGAAGTATTTCAAATACGTATGAATTTAGCTATTCAAAACCTAATATATTTTGAGTATGTATTAAATACTTATTTACGAAGTATTTTGGCAAAGTATTTAAATACTAAATTTAAAGTATTTTGTCAAACCCTAACAAAGATAATAAAAATTCCAATAATATTTAAATTGGTAGTGAAACGATTAATTAATGATAGTATATCCGCACCGTTTATTAGATTTTCAATTTCTTGGTTGTTTCTTATTCTCCTCATTCCAGGAGTCAGTTGGATTGGACAATATATTCTACGCAATGTTTGCCTCATATATTCTTTTCATTTTTGGTTGATTTCTTTTTCATTGTGGGTCCAGGCTTCTGAGACCAAAGTTATAGTATTGGGGCAGGGGTGTCGAACTTGCAAAGCCTCAAGGGCCACAAGTAAAATCTTCAATATGGTTGCGGGCCACATTTTCATTACTCTGACGACTCTCCCGCCCCCCGTTTTGCTGATCTCGGCATTTTACTCGGCTGGGCTGCTGTGAAACGGGGCGGGGGAGGGGGGAACCATGGTAACATGTTTGAAATCAAGGATTATCGTGCATAACGGGGTGAAACGCACTGGGATGGTTTTCAATTTTTGAATTAAGGGGGAAAATTGCGATTATTGGAAGTTCGAACTCAAAAATGTGAAATTTTCTTTGACAATTGGAAGTTGTTTTTTTGTATGTATTTTTAATGTCTCTTTTTAACTACTAGGCCATTTAACGACCACTGTGATTTTTTTATCTTTGGGGTTTACTATAGAGAGAACACGTAAGGACAACACGAACACACACACATCTATGTCCGAGGCGGGATTCGAACCTGCGGCCCTTCGAACCCAGGCAGCTACGGTCCGGACGTCCTTTCTCTCCTTGTAAACCTTTGACATGAAATATCCAACATCGAAGATATCGCTTAATTCTCCATAATTTGAATTACGTTTTTTTCTGTGTCCCTGGCCACGTGGGGATAAGTGGAAATGAGACCGCTGACTAGGAAGTAAAGTTGGCCACGAGGAAGCCAGAAGACATCTTTATGGTAATATCTGCGCTTACTACCAATATTTTTATTCAACGTTGCATTTTGAGTGCAAACAGAGTGGCAGAACTCTTTTCAAACTCACAAGGATCATAAGACCCTTGTCGCGGTCATCCCGTGGCTCTAGGCCCGAGGCGATAATTGATATTCGCCTTCGTATCGGGCACTGCCACTTCTCGCACGGACATCTCGCGCAGTTATCCACCCCTTATCCCCCAGAAATTAAGAACAGACCATACCGTAAAGCATGCTCCTGTGCACTGCGATAATGAAAGAGCCGCAGAAGGCATAGCTTGTCGACTATGGAGGAGATGCTGGCTACTGTCCTCCTCAAACTCTTTAAACTTTCTTAGAGAATATGGATTTATGAATCTAATATGCGTGAAGGGGATGATTTTTAACATGCCTTTTATACACTAATTTTGCATTGTTCATGTCACACTGTCTTAGTCATTTATTTCCTTTTAAAATTAGTCATTGTTTACTATGTTTTTACTCTTTTAATCATGTAAATAATAAAAATTATTTTAACTGACTTCTATCACAGTGGATTTATGTTCTTAATAAAAACAGACACTTGTTCCAGTGACCTTAAATGTTGAAGTGCCTTTAAACCTTCATCATAATAACCATATGACCTAAAATCAAATTATCCATCCATCACAAATTTCCAGAAAAGTTTGCGAATAATATTGCACTATGTAATTTCCCACATATTTGACCACAATGCACATTTCTTTCGTATTATTAAAGAAGATATGAAGTTTCATTTCGTGTAAATAATAAAGACAGTAGTTTAGTTTTTAAAGTTGAGGACTTGTGATCTCATTGAAACTCTAGTGTTTTCCGGGTTGATCTAAAACCAAATGTATTTTGAGGTTCGATACACATTCATGTATTGGGATCTTATGAGCACAAAATATTTGTCATGCGTGTATCTTACAATGGCTCAAATTATTTCACAATTAATCATCAGAAAACAAGGACGGAGTGTTTTCGGTGAATAAAAACGGTTTCTTACTTCAATAGCGATAACCGTTTCCGGAGGTTTGAATTGCGAGAGAGCTTCTCGAATCGAACTAATTTTTTTAAAATTTATTTTACGTCAAAAAACAGTTCAAACTGCGTATGACGTGCTATGGGGAAAATGAATTGTGTGCACATTTTCAAAATTCTGTGATTCCTACACTAAGTCATATACTACTTAAATTAAAAAAAACAACAACAACAACCAACAACAACAACAACCCTCCCATGTAATAAAATATATTTTCAAGGATAAATAAGCAATAAATTTTGGCTCTAATCCATGTTGTCCTTCGGAATAATACTTCCTGCCGCGACAACATGGAAACGATAATTTGAATAATTGTATTTCCCACTGAATTCCAGAAGACGTGCACAGAAAATGAAGTTACATTTATGTCCAGAAGCAAAACAAGGGGCCATCTCAGCATTTGCTCAATTGATCAGGGAAACTGGACGAAAAACCTGATCGAGATGGAGGTCATTGACCCGGAGGCTGTAGTACAATAGTTGTTACAGGTTGTTTATACACATTTATACAGTCCAAATGGTAATAATTCATTATGTAGCATTGTTAAAATTAATGTTACTTTTCTTGTGATGCTCAGTATAGTCTCTAATTGTATAGAAACAGTTATGCAGCAGAAACGATTTCACTTGGGATTTAAACTTTTCTATCGAATTTAATCGTTTAATGTCGTCTGGCAAAGTGTTGTAAAATAATGTACATGTATTGAATGTGAATTTTTTGTATTGAGCTGTTGATACTGTCACCTGATGAATATGATTTCTACGTCGAGTGTTATAGTGATAGACATCGGCATTTTCTGAAAATATATTCCCGCCCTTAAGCAAGTCATTTTTGACGAAAACAACTGATTCGTAAATAAACAGACAAGGTAATGGTAAAATTACTAGATTAATGAAGAGAGGCTTACATGAATCACGTGGGTGGGATTTGGATATTATTCGTACGATTCGTTTTTGTAATCTAAAAGTCTGGGAGCTATAAGATGTATTTCCCCAGAATATTATGCCATATCTCAGGCGGGAATGAACATTCGCGAAATATACACAACGAGCAGTATGAAGGCTGACTGAATTTGCAAGAATTCTGAACGCGTAGCATAATGAACTTAATTTTGTGTTCAATTCATTTAAATGGACGTTCCATTTAAGGTTTGACTGAATTGAGAGACCTAAAAATTTTGTTGCTTTAACATCAGTCAATGGTACACCGTTCATTTTCAATGGAGCATAGAATTGTTTATTTGAAATGGAAAACTGCATTAAAACCGTTTTCTTTTCGTTTACTATTAATTTATTTCGGAACCAATTTGAAACAATTGATATTGTACTATTTACGGTTTCTTTATTGCAAAGGGTGTTCGTGTCATCTGCAAAGAGAACCGTTCTTCCGTTTCGAATCGTCGAGGGCATATCGTTTACAGGAACAGAATAGGGCCTAAAATCGATCCTTGAGGAACTCCACGTGCAATGGGCAAAGAGTCGGAAAGGTGCGTACGTAATGTTCCATCATTCCAGTAAGGTATTTCAACTCTCTGAGATCGTTGTTTAAGGTACGAACATAACCAATCTAGAGCAATACCACGGATTCCATATGAAGGTAACTTTGACACCCCAGAAACTAAACACCCCAGAAACTGTTTATGGGGGTCATACAAAAACCTAATATAAATTGGATTGATCCGAATCAAGTGTCTCCGAAGACACTGTGTTCCGTTTAAAAATTTTAATTGGAAAATTGTTCCGGCATTGAAATTTTTTAAATAAATACTCAATCTCTTTAAAGTTTATTCAAACAAGTTTTTGTTTCTTTTTTAACAGCTCGTTTTAAGAAAATTACATTGATTCGTATCATTTTGAGGTTATCAAATTGATTCTTGTTTTTAGTATGTGGTTATTCAAAAATATTTAAGAAAATATTTAACTTCAGTGTAGATTCCCACAAATTCAAAAAATTAAAAATTTGCTGTTCATGTTATTAGCTGTTTATTAGCGATATCAATTATTAAAATTTTGCTATTAATATCACTGGGAAGGGATAGATGTAATCTCCTTAGCAGTGTAACAGAAAAATAGCAACTTTTGAAAAATATATGAATAAAGAATAAAGACAATTATGTTTTCGCAATATTTCTAATGAGAGGTTCCCTAGTTCTTTTTCACCGATTATCACTATAAAATATCATTAATTTTACAAATTGTCTAAACAATATTAACAATAGCAATTTTGCAATGATAATTTACTTGGGACATCCGGCAGTGATTTTTAATTGATCACTGTTTGCATGCAGCTGCACATATAGAAAAAGTGGGCGATTACATTTCCATAACGCGTAATAAAATGTGCGCATTTCCTTCATAAAGGTGTAGTAATGTCAAAATACAAATTTTTAAAAAGTGAACATGAATTTCAATTTGCTTGATAGGAAATGTCTATATTATGTAAATATTGTGTGATTCCCGAAAATGATTATGTAATAATTAGTATACCTTGCTTTAGAATCATTCGCATTTAAAAATAGTTTGTAAGAAACAAAACTTTTAATACTATTAATTTAATCTGACGCAAATTTCTCACAATATCAGATACCAAAGTTTAGACTTAATTTTAGATAAAAAATGTCACAGCCCCTTCCCGTGACCCGTTGCTCCTTGTTTCGTCAGCGTCTACGGGGTTGACAGGGCCAGCGTCCAGTGCAAATGGCGGGGTGATCCTCATGCCCGCGCGCACCAATCCGTTTCGTTACCGCGCCCTCTCCTGTTACCTCCTCTTACTCCCTCTCCCCTTACCCTCTTCTCACGGTAGCGAGGCAGCGTCACTGACCTCAGAAATTGATCCGCCCCTTTGAGATAACGAGGAGGAAAATCTTCGAGGGAAGGAAGGGGGAAGTGTCTGAAACTTGGAGCAAAAGCCAATGATAAGAGCGGCTAGGCCTAGACGCCCGGATTGGTCAAGTGTCCAGCGATGGTTGTCCAAGCTGGGGAAAAGCCAGATTTGGCCGCATAGGGCATCACCCACATTCTATGCAAGGGGGTGTACATTAATATTCTTTACCACTTTAGTTACGGATTCCTTTCAAAAGTTCCACCAACGTTCAGATCTAACATCACCGACGTTCGCACAGGGACATTACATAACATTATTCAAATCCCAGGAAATATCGTAATAATTCTGGACAATGTTGAAATCAGTAGTAGATCACAGACGTCATCCTCTGGTGGCGCGAAGTTAAACTATGGATTTTTTAAAAAATGTATTGCACCCGAGCAGTGGATAAACCGCTTTATAGGTCTGAAATTGGATACAAACACTAAACAAATAATACAATATTAACTGAAAAGCACCGAGGCACTTGCAAATTAAACTAACTTAACCCAATTTTATCTGTGAGAGGGAATCCCCTCTGGGAACTTCATTTATTAGGATTTTATGCACAGAGCAGTGGCGTGAAGGGAGTGGGAAAGGGGAAGGGGGAGTGAGCTTAGGATTACGTGTTTATGATGGTTCACTGTGGTCTAAATTGATTTTTGGGAAGGCGTGATTTGATTCTGGTTGGACCATTACTGGATTTTCCCAGGTGGTAGAGTCTGGCACCGGGAACTAGGTTTAGGTTGGTGAAGAATTTTTTTGATAATGTTGAAATGTGCTGAGTAATTGTATCGATGTTCAATTCTCTGTGGAGTTGTTTGTTGGATACACACCATGAGGTTTTAATCGACGTTCGGGGGATTTTATTTTGAAAAACTTGAATTCCTTTTAGCTTTGATTGTACAGCACCGGCCCACACAGGACAGGTATATGTGAGTGATGGTCTTAATGCAGTTTTATAAATATGCAGGGTTATGTCAGTTTGGAGCGCCGATTTACGGTTAATTAGAGGCTATAGTTTGAAGAGTGCAGCATACCTTTTGTTCAGCCGATGGGTAATGTGCGGTTTCCATGTGAGACGAGTATCTAGGATGGCTCCTAGGTATTTTACGGGCTTGTTGGATGGGAGCCAAGGAACTGGTAAATTTCCTATAGTGATAGTTGGAGGGTTCGTTATTCTTTTAAGTGCGAAGATTTACTTCGCATTTTGCTGCGTTTAAGTGCAGACGCCATTGAAATGATGATCTTGGTGTGTAGAGAATATCGTGATGTCATCTGCATATAAAGCCGTGACACAGGGTGTGGTACATGGTATATATGCTGTGAACAAATTGAAGAGGGTGGGGGAGAGAGGTGAACCTTGAGGTACTCAGGCCTAAATTATATTAGGGGCGGAGATAGAGGAATTTATTCGCACCGTAAAGCTTCTATTTTCGAGGAAGCTGCTGTTAATTTTGACAAGAAAATCGGGAGTGCCGTAGTTCCTTAATTTGTAGAGCAGACCTGTGTGCTAGACTTTGTCGAAGGCACTAGCAAAGTCTAAAAAGACTGCAGAGCAATATTGCTTATTTTGAAATGCTTGACCTATGGTTTCTACTATTCTGAGAAGCTGGTCGGTGGTCGAATGAAGAGGGTTGAATCCGAATTGAAAAGGAGGGATAGCTTTCGTATCTTGAAGAAATTTATTAAGTCTGATTAGAATCAGTTTCCCGAAAATTTTAGAGGCAGTGGGTAAAAGACTTATGGGTCTGTAACTAGAGGGATGTTTCGGGGATTTTTTAGGTTTTAATATTGGGATTACAATGGATTTTTTCCAGCTTGCCGAGAAATAGCCTAATATGAGGCAGCTGTTGAAGACGGCAGTTAGATAAGCAATGGAATGAGGAGGTAAATGATTTTGAATTATGTTGGGCATACCGTCTATTCCTAGAGAAGATTTGTTTTTTGTATTCTTAATTATTTGTTTGACATTAGTGGGAGAGATATAACTAATTGGTAATGGAGCAGAATGGTATTGGGATCTTAAAAACTCCTCTACAAGGGTTTTGGAAATTCAGATTTGTAGAAATATTGGGATAAGAAGCATCTTTGAAATGGTTGGCAAGCATTTCTAATTTGTGGCAAGCATGTCTAATTCCGTGTAAGCAATATCAGAATTGGCGGATAATGGGGAGATTGCTCGATTGGTTGATTGATTGATTGAAGTTAAGGGCGCTTCAACGGCTAATGTCATTTGCGCCCGTGTCAAATTAAAACCAGTGCACAATATTGCAGTGCCAAGCTAACAAAAAATTAAAATCTTTAAATAGAAAGCAAAGTGAAACTGAAAAGGAACGTATCCTAATAAAAGGGTTTCGCAGAAAAATGCGTTTTTTTAAATCTCGGGCTAAAAGCCAATAATTGGCATTATCATTTTCTCTCAGATAAGGCTGTACAAGCCAGTCTCTCGCAAGAAGCCAAAAAGCTTGCAGAGAGAAGATTCGTCATTTCTAAGAATCTCCGCTAGGGAGCTAGCAAGGTCATGCCTTCGACGGCTCTCTCTTATCTTAACACAGTGTAAGAGAACATGCTCCACGGTAAGATCTATTTTGCAGTATTCGCATATAGGAGGTGGGTCCCCGTGGAGGAGATAACCGTGGGAGAAATGGCAGTAACCGATCCAAAGGCATGTTACAATGATCTCCTCGCGCCGAGCATCACGAGATGAGGAAGACCAAGGATTTATGGAATCCTTGATTCTCGTGAGCTTAAAATCTGAGTTATGCCACTCTGTTTGCCATTCACTGCGGATAGAGCGTTTTATAAACAGCTTAGTGTCTTCCGTGGGGACTGCGAAGATGTCTAATTCTCTTTTCTTCGAGGCAGACTTTGCCGCCTGGTCAGCTATTTCATTCCCACGTGTCCAGGGACCCAACAAAAGACTAAAATATAGTGGCGGACCAATAGATGATGGATTTGGTGTTTGATGGTAATTGTCAGTTGTTCACAAGACGAGAAGGAGGAGATTGATTCAAGAGAGCGTTTGGAATCACTGCAGATCACTACTTTCTTTAATGACCTCGATTTAGCAAATTTAAGTGCCTCCAAGAGCGCATAGTTCTCTGCGGTATAGACGCTGCACGAAGAGTCTAATCGAAAACCTTGCGTGGCAGTAGAAGGCACATCCGACTTTACCGTTTTGAGAGGAGCCCTCGGTGTAAATGAAGTAATGGCCAGGATACGTAGGTTTTATCGCTTCAAATTCCGATAAGAATGTACTGGGGGAGTCAAGAATTTAGGAACGTTAGGCAGTCTAAAATCTACTATCGGCCGGTGTAGTTTCCAAGGGGAAACAAGGTTTCGGGGGTGTTTCACAGGGTTGGGTAGTTTTATATGAAGCTTCTGTAAGAGCATACGGAGACGGACTCCCAAGGGATGGGGTAACGATGGTCTAAGTGCATATGAGGTCAAGTGGGTTGGATGGAGGACTGCTTGGCGCGAGGGAGTATCAACATTGGATAATTTCGCGCCATAGGAGGCACTCAGAATATCCCGCCTTCGGCTCAGAGATGGTTCTCCAGCCTCGGCCAAGAGGCATTCGATGCGACTCGTGCGGTAGGCGCCTGTACTAATCCTTATGCCGGCATTGTGTATGGTATTTAATGGCCGGAGGGTTGATGGAGACGCTGACCCATACACTATGCATCCGTAATCCAAGATAGGGCGGATGAGAGTTCTATACAAACGCAAAAGACAAACACGGTCTGCGCCCCAAGAGCTACCAGTAAGAGTGCGAAGGAGATTCATAGGTGATACACATCGGCCCTGTAGTTTACGGATGTGTTTTCGCCAGGTTAGGCTCTTGTCGAATGTGAGTCCAAGGAAGGTTGCGGATTCAACGAATGGAAGCTGCTGTCCTCCAAGAAAAAGGTCGGGGTGATTATGGAGGTGATGGATTCTGCAAAAGTGCATGCAAGTGGTTTTTGAGGTAGAGAACTTGAATCCTGTTTCTTCGCTCCATTCCTGCAGTTTGTTGAGCACAAGTTGTAGCTGCCTCTCAATAACTTGCACGCTCTTGGAGGAGCAAAAAATTGCAAAATCGTCAACGAACAGTGATGCTTTCACAGGCTCCCGGATAACTGATGCAATACTATTGATAGCAATGGCAAACAGAGTGACGCTCAAAATTGATCCCTGGGGAACACCGCTTTCTAACTGGTGACTAGAGGATAACACGTCGCCAAGGCGGACGCGGAAAGATCTTCATGAAAGAAAACCTACTAGAAACAAAGGGAGCCGTCCCCTAAGGCCCCAAGTACGCAAGGTGCGAAGAATACCGTACCTCCAGGTGGTGTCATACGCTTTCTCTATATCGAAGAAAATTGCTACCAGGTGCTGACGTAGCACGAAAGAAGTGGAAATCTGCGTAGCAAGGGTGACTAGGTGGTCCATGGTTGACCTGTGCTTCCTGAAGCCACATTGGAGAGGTGTAAATAGGTTCTTTTGTTCCAGGAGCCAGACCAGACGTGTATTTACCATTCGCTCTAAAAGCTTGCACACACAGCTTGTGAGCGAGATTGGGCGGTAACTTGAGGGGGTTGTTCTGTCCTTTCCTTCTTTAGGGATTGGGAGAACGATGGCCTCACGCCAAATCCTTGGTATAGCATGTTCAGCCCAAATCTTGTTGAAAATGCCGAGGAGAAACGAACGAGCGTTTTCAGGTAGGTGTTTCAACATTTGGTTATGTATCTGGTCTGGTCCTGGAGCAGAATCTTTCGCACAAGCGAGGGCACAGGAGAGTTCGTCCATGGAGAAAGAGGCATTGTAACCTTCCTCCACGCGACTCGAGAAGTCTAATTTACAGTTTTCCATTTTTCTTTTCGTTTTTTGAAGGCCAGAAGAATAGTGTACGGAGCTGGAGATTTGTTCGTAATGAGAGGCCATTTCTTCAGCAATTTCTTGTGGAGAGGTTAGGAGATTGCCATTTACCATAAGCCCTGAAATAGACGGCGAAGGGAGTCTTCCACCGATCTGTCGGACCTTTCTCCACACAAGTTTAGGGGATGAACGGCAAGAGAGTGACGAGATGTAGGCTCTCCAGGACGCAGCCTTACTTTCCCGTATCGTTAATCTAGCTCTGGCTCGGGATCTTTTATAATTTATTAGGTTTTCCATGGTTGGGAACCTACTAAGTTTTGCCAATGCCCTCTTCCGATCACGGACCGCGGTGGCACAATCAGCGTTCCACCATGGCACAGGGGGGTGTCGTGCATGGCCCGACGACTTCGGGATGGCAAATGAGGCCGCATGAAGGACGGCGTTATTAAAATGGGCAACCATAGCATCGATGTCGTTTGAGCAGTTTTCCGATATTCGTAATTCTTTCTTAAATGTTTCCCAATCAGCTCGGTGGATTAGCCAGCGAGGAGGGCGGGCAACGTTCAGATCGGGAATATCGAGGTTGACCCGAATGGGAAAATGGTCACTGCCATGCAGGTCGCCAAGGACAGTCCACTCGAAGATTGTAGAAACGGAGGGACTACAGAGAGCTAGGTCCACGGACGAGAATGTGTTAGAAGCTACGTAAAAGTGTGTGCTTTCGCCAGAATTTAGGAGAATTAAGTTTTGGTTATCTATGATATTTTCAAGCAACCTGCCTCTCGTGCACGACCTTGTGCCACCCTAGGAACGGTTGTGGGCGTTGAAGTCCCCCACAATAAGAAAAGGTGAAAGCACCTGAGAGAGCACATCTTCCAGTTCTTTCTGTGACACGACTTGTCCGGGCGGGATATAAACGTTGAAAATGGCAACAGAAATAGTTCGGAAACTCACACGAACGCAAGATATGTGCAGAGTGTTTCGTATGTCTATTTCTTTCGATATCAATGAGTCTGTGATAAACGTGGCGACTCCGCCATGGGCGCGGAGGCCATCGCCTACGTCTTGCGTGCAGCAGCAAAAGCCGCGTAGAGAGAGGGAGTGCTCAGAACGGAGATGTGTTTCCTGCAGGCAGATAACCACGGGTCTATGCATAGACATTATTAACTTCAATTCGTCCAAACGGGTACGAAAGCCATGAGAGGACGGGTACGAAAGTTCCTTGAGAGGAGAGCCATAGTTTCTAGTTCTTAGGTTTTTTGATTCTAGGGTGGGTTATGTATCGGGTTTCTTTTTCTTCTTTTTCCTTCTCTGTTGGAGAGTAATGGGTTGCTTCAAGCGGAGTTCCTCATTCCCTGCAGAGTCATCTTGACTACTGCTAGAGAGGGTCGCATGTATTGGGACGCCACGGTCCCTTGAGACAGGCGACCTAGATCTAGCAATAGGGCCTGTCGGTCTCTGCTTCTCTGGATGCGTTTGAGTGTTGAAATATTTATGCTTTTGGGTTCCGTTTTTGTTTCAGACTGGACAAGAGATTTGGTATAGGCATCTCCGCTGATGTCATCAAAGGCCACCTGGCAGGCAGCATTGCGCAAAGTGGAGACTTTAGGCGTTTGGGTTTCAGAATTTACTTTCTTATGTTGACCCACGGTGTCAGCGAAACTTCGGGCCATGTCCACGGGGTTTCGCGTCTGGTAACGGCGTCATGCCTCCGGAAAGGAAACTTTCTCAGAGACCCTGATCTTCTGGATCTCTCTTTCTCTTAAGAAAATGGGGCACTGGTTGGAATTTGATGGATGTTTTTCACAACAGTTCACGCACTTTGCCTCTGCGGAGCAGTTAGAGTCATTACAAGCCTCCCTTCCACAGTGCACGCAGACAGCGGCGCTCATGCAGTGAGGTTGCGTATGGCCAAACCTCTGGCATTTAAAGCAGCGCAGAGGGTTTGGAACATACTGCCTGACACGGAGATTATAGAAGCTACAAGATATCTTCCCTGGTAGAGATGGACGGTCGAAGGTCAGTATCAGAGTTGAGGTAGGAGTGAGTACCCCATTTACTCTCCGCTGAATCCTGTAAATCTCGGACACACCATATGGTTCGAAGAAAGCTTTCAAATTTTCTTCCGATTCGGTAGAGAAGTCATCGTGATTTACCAAACCCTTGCAGAGGTTTAAGGTCGGGTGGGCGGACACAATCACCTGGAGGCCGGCTATTTCTTTGAGGTCAAGGATCTTGCTGATCTGTTCGTCAGAGCGACATTCAAAAAGAATTGTGCCGTTTCTCTGACGGACCACCGACTGAATTTGCCAAACTTTTCGATTTCCCTGGCAAGTTTAATTGGGCTGACACTCTTCATAGTTTCATTATCTCTTTTACATGACATGACGAGAAAGCGGGGCTTAGTAGGTCTGTCAGATTCATTATAGAAAAACTCTCAAGATTTACTGTTTCACCAACAAATCTCCTCTTCCTTATGGAAGAGGGCGGGGGGTAGGTTTTTTATCCATTAAGAGGATATCATATTCATCCCCGTGGTCCCCACCCACCACGGAGCCCAACAAGGGGACACTCCATCGCAGTGCCAGGGTTGCCACGGGGATATAGTGGGGGGTTACCACAGCGCTGCACCGCCGTGGATCCCCCCGCTCACCCTGGAGTTCAGTACAAGACCTAGTCCAAGCCGGTTGATCGGGAGTGGGTTAGCTCCCGACCGCCCGTCTAGAAGAGTCCGTAGCCAAAGCAAGTGTATTGAGACCTACAAGGAATGTTCCCCAAAATACGTAAGATCATGTATCCCTGGATGCCAAGAAAAAAGGAGCACGAGGAGAGTAATTGGGAAACAGACAGGCCCCTCAACCGCCAGGACATACATTCCCTCCGACACGGGTCGCCATGCACGGCAAACACATGGGTGGGCGTTCAGCATACAGAGGGAGCAAGTGAAATAGAAGAGGGAGAAGAAAAGAGACAGGGTGGTATAGAAGAATGATAATGTACAATGGGGAGAAGAAAAATGACTTGTGAAGGAAAGGAATACTTGAGAGCCCTCTCTGTATCCCCCGTCAGGACGTGGACCAACCTACCTCGACGGGTGCTTGATTGGGGTGGGAGAAATGACCACAGAGTTTCCACAAAGTACTGGAATTTTTATCAATGTTTAGAAGTAGTTTTTTTAAGTTTTGATAGCGAAATTTATTTAACTCTTCGTGAACCTTTGGCGTTATCTGATTCCAAGCAGTTTTTAATTGAGATAGCCAGAGTGTTTGCCATTGTCGACTTATATATCTCTTTCGTCTAATAAGATTCAGGATATTGGGTGGAAAGGAAATTGGTGGTGGGTGCCTCTGTTGGTTGTAATTGGGAGTTGCTGTATTTGTTGCAGATCCGAAGTTGTTGCGGAAGAAAGAGATATCTGAATCGATTTGATCTGTTTTTTTAAGAAAGGTGATAATGGGGTGGATGTAGAAAGATATTCTTCGAATAGTTTCCAATTGATATTCTTATGAATATGAGGATTGGGGTAGTTAGATACTATGAGATTAACGTCACAAGAGAGAAACACCGGGCAGTGTTTAAACAAAAATCAAAAATTGCCAATATTTCATGTAAAATTACGCGAAAAATATTCAAATTTCAACTCCAAACTTTAATAAAAAACAATTGAGCTATGTTTTTGAAAATGTCTCAGGTGCTTCATATAAAGTACACCCCAAGATTATAATATAAGGCATACGGTCACATAACTTTCTCTTCTTACGAAGTATTCGCAAGGCGAGAAAGTAAAAATCCCTCGTAACATTTTAACCCCTATAATCAGTTTTCGAGATAAAATTATTTAAAAAATGTTTACTTTGTAACCTTGGCAATCAGTAACACTGATCGTGTCCATGGATTTATGAAACTAAAAAATTAAAAAAGTAATGGTGTAATAACTTCATGTATATTCATATAACACTTCATTTGAATTTAAACAAATGAAAATAAAAGGTAAGCTTCCAATCAGCCTATGTATTTTATTCCTTTGTTATAAAATTGTTCGAATCACATAGTTCATAAAATAATGTATGTATTTTAATATTATATTGTAGCTGCCAATTTCTACTTGAACTCCGAAACATTGTAAAATGTATATTTAAAAAAAATAAGGTATTCTGCCATGGCTTCGTTTAGAGCTTCTACTGAACCGACGGTAGTATTTTTTTCCTTTAAATGAAAGAATGTGATCGCTAGATGTGTTATCAGATATTGTTTGTGTTGATTCACCAACATTTACGGTGTAAATTAATTGATTAAATCATGCTTTAATAGTACGCTTATCAATAGTCAATTGTTTTCTTCCAAATGTGGCTGTTTCAAACTCGATATATATATATATATATATATATATATATATATGTATATATATATATATAATTTTTAAATAAATCATTAAAATTATGTGGGAGAAATGGTAGTCGGAATAGAAATAAACTCGTCGTTGAAATATAAAAAGATAATTATATTCTTGAAATACTTGAAGAACAATACAAATAAACTATATCCCGACAATTCACAACGTGTTCATCTCGGTGTTACTTGCGTTCGAGTGACTTGTTTACGCTCGTCGTCAACCGACTTGGTCCTGCCGCCACGCCATCTTGCGCCTCTTCCGGGAACCCCAAAAAATCCGCCTGATTTGAATCGGTCTCCCACATATATATATATATATATATATATATATATATATATATATATATATATATATATATATATATACATATATATTGTGACGCAACGCTTTATCAAACGGACGGCGGCGGCGTGGGTAGGGGCCGTCCGCGGTTGGTCATCGAGATGCAATAATAATAATAATAATAATAATAATAATAATAATAATAATAATAATAATAATAATATTGATAATTTAAATTTCCTTAATAGGAAATCGAGGACTAAAGGAGGGTTCTTGTCTGCGTTGTTCCACACCTTTCCCACGAAAAAGAAAAGAAAGTGCAATGTTACGAAAAACAACCAATGACATTTAATGAAAACTGTAGTACACAGACATCTGCAAGTTTCTAAACAAACACAAAAGCAACAGCACAGAAATAATGTCACAACAGTGTACAATTGTCTGGCTGCCTGTACCCAAATACAAGACCAAAAAAAAAAAAAATACAAGCAAATCAACAAAGAAGTACTGTTTCTAGAACTATTCTGAGAATTATAACCATCTAACATCCTTTTAAAAAATGGAAAATCAAATTATTAACTTTGAACAAATGATTAAGTCCCTTGGAATTAATATTATCATTCCAATTAATTTATACAACACTTATGTTCCTTCACTCCAAAACAATTCAGATTTATACCTTCCTCATCACAATTCCCTCATTTCAATAATAAATTCACATCCAATCACGATCAACACACAGCAATAGAACTTTGATTTCCAATGTAAACTCTAGAATAAACATTCCACACTATGATCAACACACATTAATAGAAATTTAATTTACAATATAAACTTTAGAATAAACATCCTACACCATTTCTCCAGAAATTGTATAAAAATATTCATGACTGACAAAGTTTTCTTATACCTTTTGATAAATACTCAAGAAAGTAGGGTGTATCATTACCCAAAGTTTTAATGATAATACTAGTTCATTACCATACAAGTAATCATTGCAACATTTTCTTTCTCTTTATCCTGCATGGTCACATAGCATTCCTGCTACATGCTAATTCTACCTGCCATGAAATCACCATATTAATTATGATCAGAAGGAAATCATGAATAACCATTGTAATGAAACGTTACAGACAGCAGTAAAAATAACTAACTGTCCTCCCACTGAGCTAATATTTTTCAGAATCTGTGGTATTAGACAATCTCCACTAAGATACTACATTACCACAGAAATTGCAAAGTCTCACTCCCAAATTGACCAAAATTAACAACTTAACACTTTCCTTACAGTAAGAGAACTGCAATACAAGTTGCAAATAAACAGTACATAATTGGCAGCACTACAAGTTAACAAAAGTGAAAGTTCACCTTTCTTTAAATTCTTCTCCCATGAATAAATAATCAGTTCACAATCCATGTACTTTGGTGATTGAACATTGATGCTTTACTATGCACAATTTCATTTACCAGTCTTTCAAGTCTTCAACTCAGAATGATGCAATAGAACATCGTGCATTTCAAAGGATATTACACATCTCTCACAAAATATACTCACAGAGTCACTCGCCACTTGAAAATGTCAGAGCCGACCTCTCTAATGCTCCCCACAATTCTAAATTTTGATATCGCATACCAGCTTGAGGAGAAATTGATTCTCTGACCTCACACGTTTACGTTTCCGTCCCTTTTATCCTAACGTGCCTCTAACACTACGTCACATCATCTCGTGAAACAAATACTCCACAACCCACTTAATTACATTTTTCCATTTACCTCCTGTTTTGTGGTAGAGAGCTACATACCACTCATCACCAGCACAGTCCTGCTTCACACACCCGTCTCTCGGCACTTCAACATCCTCTCTCCATCTAGCTCCCACATCAAAAAGAAAAAAGCTTGGGTTCTCGGAGCGCTTCCAGATTTCGTCAGTCCCACTACATCAGCGAACTCTATCGCATTGTGGCGTTGACAGTTTGCATGTATTTGCTTTTGTGGTGTATTTTGTAGAGTACATTCGGACAGTGGGTTTTGCTCGGTTGAACTGAAGTAGTGAAGTTGTTCACAGGTTATGTCGAATTCCGAATCGTTGTCCACGCGCCCCAAAAGACGCAAACGTACATTAACTGAACGCAGGGAAAGAGAAAGTCAGCATAGGTGTCGTGATAGTGAGGTCATTTCGTTTTCTATTGGGTCATTGTCTATGAAATGTCAGTTTTGTTCTGCTTTGTACTTCCTATGTGAGAGAAATTCTGCAAACGAGTTTACTCTGTATTGCTTAAATGGGAAAATAAGTTTACCTTCGAGCAATATGCCAGAAGAAATCAAAGTTGTTTATAGATGATGACACATAAAAAAACTTTAGAAATAATATCCGTCAGTATAATAGTGCTCTTTCTTTTGGTGCCGATATTGCATTGCCACCTGGTCATGGGCCACACGTGTTCAAAATTTTGGGAACTCCACAACACAATATCTTCGTTATACCCTGAAGATCCAAACAATGCAACATATTGTGAACATTAGTCTGGGCACCGTATTTTACATTTATCTCAGATCTCACCTTCAAATTTCGACGGGATCTCACTAGTATGCCTTAAAATACATTTACCTCAAAATAGGCAAAATAAATATTCGTTAGAATTGTTACTTTTTCGTAATTCTTGCACATATGCCGAAAGCTTAAGGTTATCTACAAAAAAAAAAAAAAAAAAAAAAAAAAGGTACCGCTAGATTGCTTACGCATTGGACATAGTAGAAATCTGGAAAATTGCAAAAGCAATTTGCGTCATTCAATAAGACATGTCGCCTCAACGCCTCGAGTTTGAGCGATAAATGGTGGCAGGAGATCCGTTGCGTTTTCAGCATTCTTTCGACATGGGCGGCGCATCCCGATAACCAGGGTTGTCATCTGTCCACCTTTTGAAGGACATGTCCTCCTTTTTTAATATTGTCCTCCTGTCTTCCCTCCTTTTTTAAATTTACATGGATTGTCCTCCTTTTTGTCCTGTTGAATTGAAAATAATACTAGTATAAGTTTAAAGTAATTTAATTCATTAACGGGACTTTACATCTTGAGTATCTACATTTTTATTCAAATAAATGGTCTGCATAATAGATCATTAGGCTTATTTTGATATAAAACTTATTTATGTTTATTATTTGGTGGATAACGAAGGTGAGTGCGGGAGCGAAGTTATTCAATTGGGAGATTTCATTTTTAATGACGCAAAGTCTAATATGATTTTTAAAGACTATTAATGGTTAGAAATTGTTCAGTACATTGTCTATACATCGTGGAGTATAAAAATGTAAAATGTCCTCCTTTTTTTCGTAAAATGTCCTCCGCTGGGAAAAACTTTTCTGGCAACCCTGCGATGACAGGCCAAGTTTCGGTATCGTTCGTTCTCGATAATGACACTGCCGGAACTAGCGTTGTCAGAGCCCCGCACTTGCGCCTTCCGCTATGCAACGTTGTCAAACCAAATTAGATTACACTACAAGAAAGTTATATTACAAGATTGCGTGCTGTGAATTTGTATTATTTTTAGTTTTAGAAAGCATGTAGAAAGACCAAAACTAATTTTCGAGTAATATTTGTTTTAAAATTCGTACGGAGAATATTGTCAACGTCCGAAAGATTTATTTTTAACATTTGAATGAATTGCACATTTGACATTTGAATGAACTGCCGCCCCTAAAACTTTACCGCTCTAGGCTACAGACAACTTAGCCTATTTAGAAATCCGGCCCTGATAAAGACATACACAAGTATACTTGGACGCAAACTACCTGACAGTTTAAGTCAATTATTGATTATGCCATTTACAAAATATCCACTAAATTAAAATTTGAAGACGTCAGAGTATGTCGAGGGAATGTGGCACCATCTGCTGAAAGTAGTACTATATTTTCCATTCTCCAATGACAGCAAAGAAATTTCGACAATCGACGAAAATATCCTTCAAATTGATACAAAACAATATAATTTAAAAAAATAGAAAATAATTTCATTAAATATATGTTTAAAATACAGCTTTCATTAAAATTAAATGAAATTTCTGTTTTCCCGCTTTGAATTTGTATGAAGAAATAAAAAATAAAATCCATGAAGTAGTCAACGATACCTTAGGAATAAAGAAAACGATAGATGGTGATTTCAATAAGAGTCCCTGGTGAAATGAAGATATTAAAAAACTAGTAGATTTTAATAAGAACCTGTAGTGATGAACGATCAAGAGATTATTTGCGAATTAACGCGACAATTCTCAGTCACAATACAAAATTTGCTGCGTAGCGTGAATTACACGAGATCAGAAAAGTTCCAATATGATATAGATAGATATTTATTTTTCTGCAGGTAGGTATATGCAACCTGGTGGCAGAACACTACAATTTACACATTACAAATATTAACTTTAAATTACTTAACAATGTAACTTTAAATTATTTAAAGACATAATAATAATAATAATAATAATAATAATAATAATAATAATAATAATAATATTCTAACAATAATAGCATTAACTACATTTTATGGTTGACCTGCACAGTTATTTTTAACTATTAAATACAAGACTACACGACTTTTTAATTACACTTCACTTCAGTTCACAATATTTGAAATTCACTTCTCTTTCTACTTCTATACTGCACTACACTGCACAACACGTCACCACACTTCAATACAATACTACTTTGAACAGAATTATATATTTAGTTCAGGAACGCATTTAATAATAATTAACACAATAATAATAGCAATAAAAATATCAATAATAATCAAATAATAACTGATATAATAATCCAACTTACTAAATTAATAAAGTTTACAAATACCATTAGTTAATTTATTTTTAAATCTTTGTACACCTAGAGGAAATTGTTCCAAGGCTGTCGCAGGTAACTTATTCCAGTCCGTTATTGTTCTATTTGTAAATGAAAATTTTCCAACATCTGTTCTCTGTGGCCTAAACTGAATTTTGTGTTTGTGCTTCCCCCTACTAAAGTACGAAGGTCTACCCAATCGGATGTAGATATCTTTCCAAGCTGGATAACCGGCATACGCTTTGTACAGGGCATAGAGTGTTGCCTTAACTCTCCTAATTTCTAGAGACTCTCATTCTACATTCTTCCTATTCCCTCAGAAAGTAAATGTATACGCTCTTCTCTGTTCTCTATTCAAATATTCCTTTTGGAAATTTCTCTAAGGGTCCCAACAAATAGCCCCGTATTCCATTAATGGACGAACTAGAGATAAATAAGCTAATTCTCTCGCTTTCGCAATACTTTTTTTTAGTATTCGCATAGTAAAATGCAAGGACCTCCAGGCTTTCACTACGACACAGTTTACCTGATTTTCCCAACTGAATTTGCTATCAAAAATTATCCCCAGGTACTTACAAGACACGACTCTTGGAATGTTTTCGTTGCCTAAACGGTATTGAGTTTCATTATATTTGCGGCTCCTACCAAAAGTGATGGTTTTGCTTTTCGAGCTATTTATTGTCATGTAATTTTTTTTCGCCCACAAATGTAATCTGTCTAGATCACCCTGCAAAATATCCTCGTCTACATTTGATTCAATAACTCGATATATTATACAGTCATCTGCAAATAGCCGTACCTTTGAATATAAATTGTCTGGCAGGTCATTCACAAATGCGAGAAACAGGGAAATGACCTCTCCTTTGCAGGAGCACCAAGAATAGAAATGAGGGAAGTGAAATTGAGGTAACAGTAGAATCCATAAAAAGACAAGAAAATGGAAAAACAACGAACAACCCTCGGGATGAACATGAGAGAAGTGAAGATCGGCGGCACCAAGACATGAAGAAACAGAAGCAAGAGAGGGAAAGGCAAGACTCAAACCGCAAAGAAGAAACCAGAGGCGGAGACGGGGGTGCACCCGATCAGACATCACAACCTAGTACGAATAGAAGTTGTGTGGTTCCCATCAATACAATTCAACCGGTAACCTACGACACCCAACCATGGCAGAGACGTAAAAGCTCTGACGTCCGTATAAGAAAATGCCCAACGATCAGGGTTATTTACGAAGAAGTGGAAACGGAAGCACTAGTGGATACAGGATGTACGACCACGGTAGTGTTGGAAGAGTATTATCAGGATTAATTAGGAAGGGAAAACCGATAATGTGCCTACCTATGAATAGAGCATATGTAATAGGAGCTACACAGAAGAAGTCCTATCACAAAACAGGTCATGTTAAACGCAGAGATCGGTATGTGTGAAGTATGTATGTATGAATGTATGAAGTGATAGCTTCAGTGGTAAAAAAGCTGTTGTAACCAATGATCTTAGGAACGGATTACTTATCAGAACACAAGGCGGTTATTGATCTCAACCGTAAGGTGGTGGAGCTAGGAAGCCAAAGGTCATCAAAAGAAGTTACTGATCATCAAAAAGAAAGCCTGAAGCCAGCACTACTGACGAGATCAAAAACGTACCGCCACCAAGAATGGTCATGGGGTACGTCGGCTCATCGGTACATGTAATTACTACGCAAGGTTTTGCCCGAAATTTGCGAAATTTTGTACCCGTTTTACCAGCTCTTAAAAAGGTACGCAAATATAAATGGGACGATACATATCATGAAGCATTCTGACAAGTTAAAAGAAATGTTCAACAGAAGCTGCTTCATAGCTCACCCAGATTTTTCAAAAACGTGCATTGTACAAACCGATAGCGAATTTCTGGAATTGAGGCTATGCTATATCAAGTTATTGACAGCCAGGAAAAAATCTGTAGCCATCATCAGTCGAACACTCAAGGGCCAGAACGGAACCACAGGAAATGAATCCAAAACCATTTACCAGATTTACTAAGTAGGAGAGAAAAGAGATATACCAACGCTACAGAATTTTACGTGTTGACAGACAATAATATGTTCGTTGCATGCAAAAGTGTTTTTTTTAATTATGTTTTATTATTTGATTGTTTTTGTACATAGATCAGTTCATAAAACTATACATATGTAGTGATGGCTTAATTCATAACACTTAACCTAACTTAACTCAAATACAGTGGTTGAGGAAACCATGATGGCACCTCGTATATATTCTAGGTCTGAAAATAATTTACAAAATATATGGAATGGATATTTATTTTTGATGCGAGTGGGATGAGTGGGGTTTTTACAGAGGTTGAAAGAGGATAAGGTTTGAATATGGTGAATATTAGAAAAGAACTTATGGGATAGGTAAGTGGTGAATGATGAGTTTGAGGTTGAATTCATTATGTAATTGGTGATTTGATATGAACCAGAGTGCAGTAGTAATGGTACGAAGGAATTGGTTCTGTACTATTTGAATTTTGTTGATGTTTGTTTTTGCAGCATTAATCCATACTGGACAGGCATAGAGAGAGTCGGTCTGATTATTGTTTTGTATAGTATTGTTGCTATTTTGTATGGATGGTATTTATTCCTATTAATTAGTGATTTTAGTTGATGAAGTTTGTTTGTAGTTTGAATTAAGTTGGTGTCTATGTGTTGTTTCCAATTCAATCAAGCCTAAATATTTAATGGGTTTGTTTGAGGGGTACCACGGGATGGGCTCGTTATTTAACGTTAATATGGTTGATGGAGTGTATGGCCTTAAAGAAAAAAAATTGCTGCAGTTGTGTTTGAGTTTATTTTTATTTTTAATTTGGATGACCAATTGTCTATTAGGTTTAGATATATTTGTATGTTGTTTTTAATGTAATTAAAGAGTGATTGAAAGCGAAAATAAGGGTCCCGTCTGCAAACTGTGCTGTTTTTTCTGTTGGATGTTTGGGGATGTCTGCTACATAGAGATTGAACAGTGTGAGTGAAAGAGGGGATCCTTGTGGTAATCCTGCTTTGATTAACCTGGGGTTTGAATGATGGTTGTTAATTGTTACTGCAAAGGTTCTGTTAGATAAAGAGTTTTCGATTATTGAGGTGATATACTGTGGAGTGCCGATTTTCTTTAATTTGTAAATTAGTGCCTGGTGCCATACTCTATCGAATGCCTGTGGTATGTGAAGTGATAAGAGTATTGAATGATGTTTTTTCTGAAATGCTAAGTTGAGATGTTCTGTAATTCTGAGGAGTTTGTGTAGTGTGGACATGTGTTCAGTAAATCCAAACTGCTCTCTTGGAATTGCTTTTGTTGCAGGTGTTTTTTGAGACGAAGTATTATTTTTTCGAAGATTTTAGACAGAGATGGTAGAAGGCTTATTGGGCGATAACTGTCGGTGTTTGCTGCATTTTTATTTGGTTTCGGAACGGGATGAATGATGGCATGCTTCCAAGTGGATGGAAAATGATTTGTTCTGAAGCATGAATTGTAAATGTTTGTTATATATGCAATTGCGGGGGCAGGTGTTTTAGAATTGAGTTATTAATATTATCGTGACCTGGCGCTTTTTTTATCGAGAGAGACTTAATGATTTGTTTTATTTCTTTAGGGTTTGTGAAATGGATTTTGAAATGAGTGCCATAGTTTGGGCGGTTTATTGATTGAATTATTGTGTTGTGTTCCGGGTGCGGTTTTGTTTGGTTGAGGGTGAAAGTCGACTCATAGGAATTGACTATTTCCTCAGCCTTGTCGGTTGGGGTGAATAACTTACCTTTTGGTGAGTTGTTAGGTGGAATAATTGATTTTCTTTTAAGTATTTGTTATGTGATGTTCCATAAAGAATTGTTTTGTGTCTTGTTTTGGAATTTGATATTTATATGATTTTTTATAGATTTCTTAACTATATTAGTTAATATGTCAAGTTCTGTTTTTATTTGTGGGTTTTTAGTTACGTTCCAAAGTCTTCTGGTCTTATTTTTTATATTTATTATATTTCTAATTTCTGCCGGCAGAGGTGAATGTCTGTTGTTGTTATGGGTTTGTGTATTTTTAGGTTGAGTTTCTGTTGAAATTGAAATGTTTGAAGGCGTTGTCATTGTCAACAATAGTATTTATTTCAAAAATAGCAGCTTTCGATGGCTTAGCCATCATCATCAGTTTTCTGGTACAAGAAAAATATAAAATTAGAATTAACATAGTTACCTAATTTTAAAAAAACATCTTAAGAAATGAAAGGAGAAGAATTGAAGCAAAGAAAAAGAAAGAATGAAAGAAAGAAAGGGGGGACGGGGAATTAGATCTTTATAATATAAAATAATTTATATAATTTAAAACATCTTAAGAAATGAAAGAAGAAGAATTAAAGAAAGGAAAGAAAGAAGGGGACGGAGAGTTATATCTTTATGTAATATAGTAGTTTTTTAAATTTAAGCAAGAAAATGAATGGAAATATAGTAGTTTGGGTACAATGAGTTTCTGTTACTGCTGTACGTATTATGGTGTTTAGTAATGTTACGACGTTCTCAATTTCTACAGAATTATTTAGGATTTTTATTTTAGGTATTAAATTGCTTATTATGTTTTTGAATTTAATCCAGTTTAATTTACGAGTTTGGGGATTGGGGATCGAGGGGGTGGGATCTGTGTGTATTATGTCAGTTCTATTTTTTTGGATGTAATACCGTTTGCATTCCAATTTGTGAATGATATATTTCTACGGGCTTGTGTTGACATTGTTATTAAAATAAGCTGTTACTGTATTCTGGATTGTATTGATTATTGTTGGAATAAGGGAGTTGATGAAGTTAATTACGCAGGACGTTATGGAATTAATTATTGTATTTAGACGAGGATTACTATTATTACTTTGTTGGTTTTGTTGTGTGGGGTTTCTCCGTGAACTCTTATTGTTAACGGAACTTGATTAGTTTTCAGGGTTGTTGGACGTAGTAAAGTTTCGGATTGGTTGGGTAAATGGTAGTGATGGGAATTGTTCATGTTGTTGGTTGCTAAAGGATAGGGGTTGTGCTCTTTGGGATGGGTTTCTTGTGCTATGAGGTGGGGTGTTTTTTTTCCAACGATTTCCTTATAGTATAAAGTTTTCATTTCTTACATCCGCGCGGTGATTTCCCTTGCAGAGAATGCAGGTAGGGTTTGCTTTACTTTGGGGACAAGTTACCGTATAGTGGTTACCAGAACATATTGCACAGTTAATTTTGTGGTTGCCATTGTTTCTAGAGTGCCCAAAGTCCAAAATCTATAACACTGTAGAGGCCCTTTTGGTCTTTTTCTTCTTTCGGTGGTGACTTTGAGGTAGCAAATTTGATTTATGTTGAGAATTGTTTCCAGTGGTTCGTTACCGTTGAACTCGGCCGTTATTACAGGAATGGGATGGCTATCGTTCTGAAGACGTGTGATTTTAACAATGGATGGGTGTCTTTGTTTGAAATCTTGCATGATTTCACTCACAGTTAAGGGAAGGTGGATATTTTTAAATACTACCGAAAAGTTTTTGTTTGCTGGGTCTTTGAAGGAGTGGAACCTTCTATTAGTGTTTATTAAGTATTTTATGATATTGCGAAAATCTTCAACTGTGCCGGGATTTATTTTCACTTTTTTTTCAGCTATGAATATGTTTATGTATATAGCTATGAATGTTTTTAGATACGTTGTTTTTAATTTCAATAACGAAAGAGTTGATATTTGTTATTTCGGAAATGAAAATTGGGGGTATTTTGGAGGTTGTAATGGACTGTGAAAATTGATCAGAATTTAGATATTTGAAGCGGTTGTCTGGGGGAGGAGAGTCGGCTTCCTTGGAGGCTAATTCTGAAAATCTGTTGCCTATTGGGACATTGTAAGAGGATTGCAAGTCTAAGGTCTCATTTTCGTTATTGACGTTTTGGGCTACGTAGCCTACGTGAAATCTGGAACCGTCTGTAGGTGGTGCACTGTTTAACACTGTTGAATAACTTTTGTCATGGTCATTGACATTGGCACTTGCACTGTGTTTTTTGTTATCGCTATTGGTAGCGTCCTCGCCTACTGACCTTTTCCTTTGGTGGATGTTGGCGTCTCCCTGATGCTGGCTGCCTAAGGTTAAAAGGGTTGTAACTTGCGATGGATCTTGATAACACGAAGTTTCTGATGTAGATGATTTCATGACTGTATCCTCGTATGTAGCACTTTCACTGTGTGAGATTGGTAAATTGATGAAGTTGCTCTACGGAATGCTGTCGGTGTTGTGTAGCACGTAAAGAGCATTGCTGACTACGTTGCCTGTTGATGAATTCGCATCGAATGCCATTGGTGGAAGTTTCTCAAAAACGGCTTAAAAATTTGATTTCTAACTTTTTTGTATGCAGCAAAGAGCGGTAAAAAAATTAGAATAGATTCTAATTTGTTAGAGGTCATGTACAAATTTTTGAAAAGACGGGTAGTTTTGCGTTAATTCTTCTAGAATTTAATGCCTTGAACCTAAATCTGCATGAAATATAGTCAATTTTTAAACAATTATTTTCTCAAAAACGGCTTCAAATTTTCATTACACCTTTAATCCACAAATTTCAAAATGACCTCAACGTAAATCAAAGAAGAGTGAATAATTTCAATCTGAATTTACGAAAAATGAATGTTCTATTTCATTTTACGTTATTGACTATTGTTTATACCTAAATTAGATTTTCTTTTACTTAGATTTATGGAGTCTCGCGACAGCAACCAACCGGTTCACATCGTGCTCTGCTCCGCTCCACTTTTAGTAGTGACAGTGAGTCTAGGGGTGTGTACTTTCGTTGCGAATGTGAGAAGTAACTTCTAATATAAACAACAGTGAATTAAAATCTCATTATCATTAATTATTTTCTAAGTGTGAGTGAAGTGTGTTATTGGTTGGTGTCGCTTTCGATCTGGGTGAAGACTCCGGCCCCGGCTCGGAAACGGGGTCTTATCAAAAGATCGTACCTAACAAGTGATCGACGGGAAATCCATAGAAGTAATACTATTCAAGGTCAATACAAGCCAGAGATGGATGAATATCCTGGATTAAAATCTTACCCAGAAAGCAATTTGGAAACCTCACGTTTTTCTACTCACACCCGAATAAAAAATGCTCAATCCTACGCCCGCGCAATAACCAACCAAACAGCAGATATCGGAAATGTAATACAAGAATCATTTTCAAGATTTGAAAAAATACTAAAACAACAAGCAGAGCAGATAAGTTCAGTTCTAAATTTACTCACGATTCTTATCTCTAAAATAAATTGAATCTTTACAAGTCATCATGGCATTACAAGTTAGCAACATGGAATGCAAATGGCCTCTTACAGCATAAACAAGAATTAATTTTATTTCTACAGAATTATAAAATTGACATCATGCTAATTAGCGAAACTCATTTTAACAAGAGGTCGAATTTCTCAATTCCCGGATATGTGACCTATAATACACAACACTCACATGGCACTGCTCACGGAGGAACTGCCATTATTATACGGAACAAAATTAAACATCATGAACTAAAAGAATACAACTATGATTACATACAGGCAACTTCTGTCCAACTTCAAGATCTATGCGGGCCAATCAACATAACAGCAGTATACAGTCCACCTAGGCATAATGTATCAGAGGCAATGTATGAAGCATTCTTCAACAATGTTGGATCAAGATTCATTGTTGGTGGCGACTAAAATGCAAAACATGTGCATTGGGGCTCAAGACTAAATACACCAAAAGGAAGACTCTTATATTACTATGTTCTTAGAAATAATCTTACGGTAGTGTCTACTGGAGAACCGACTTACTGGCCCGCTGACAGAAGCAAAAATGGAATGCAACATGCAACAACAAATACCGGACCTTCTGGACTTCAACATTACTAAAGGTATTTCACTAGACAAAATCTGTATTGAACCAAATCACGACATGTCGTCAGATCACTCCCCTGTAATTCTGACCAAAAACTCAGAAGTGTTACATCGTCCCTCGCCGCCAAGACTTTACAACAAATTCACAGACTTGAACAAATTTCGTGAAATTTTGGATAGCATTTCACTAGCAAATGTGCCTCTGAGAAATTCAGAAGATATTGGAGAAGCCACTGAATACTTGACAAAATGTATTCAACACGCCGCATGGGATTCCACACCTCAAACTGTTCAAAGCAAGCAATCGACAATACCTATAGACGTTAGAGAAAAAATCAGAGAGAAGCGGCGATTACGACGTGTCTGGATGACAACCAGGCACCCTGATGACAGAGCCAATCTAAACAGAGCCTCCAGGCAGCTGAAGCAGCTATTGATACATCGAAATGAATCTTTTGCAAAATATGTACAGTCACTAACAGCAACCGCAGCAACGAATTATTCGATCTGGAGAGCTACTAAGAAAAATAAAGTCCACAAATTCAAATACCTCCAATAAGAAAGAAAGATCGAACCTGGGCAAGAAGTGCAACAGAGAAGATTGAACGACTTGCAGAACATTTCTCTTTGGTATTTGAACCAGTAACTCCACGAAAAAATGCAGATGAGGAAGAAGTGCTTCGATATAATGACGCTCCTTGTCAATTATCACTTCCATTACAGTATTTTTCCACCAATGAAGTTAGAACAACTATTCAGCGCTTTATAAATCCAAATAAAGCCCAGGTTATGTTCTAATCACAGGAAAGGTTTTGCAGGAATTATCACTGACTATTATAGAATTTATCACCTCGCTTTTCAATGCAATTCTCCGATGCAATCATTTCCCAGGACAATGGAAGATAGCTCAGATCATAGCAATACCAAAGCAAGGCAAATCATTCAACGATGTAGCATCTTATTGCCCAATAAGCTTGCTTCCAATTTTATCAAAGGTTGAAAAAATCCTACTCCAACGTTTAAAACCTCTACTTCAAAAGATAATCCCAGAACATCAGTTTGGATTTAGAGAACAACAGTCAACTGTAGAACAAGTGCATCGAATTGTTGAAGTTATTACTCAATGCCTCGAAAGAAAAAGCTACTGTGCAGCAGTGTTCTTGACATACAACAAGCATTCGACAAAGTATGGCACGAGGGACTTCTGTATAAAATTAAATCCACTTTGCCCCATCCGTACTACCTTTTGATGAAATCATATCTATCTAATCGCTACTTCCAGATTAAACAACAAGAACTATCATCCTTCCATCTTATTAAATCAGGAGTCCCTCAAGGCAGTGTACTTGGTCTCGCTTTATACCTTATATACACATATGATCTGCCTATGAATGCAAATACTACTTCGGCGACTTTTGCGGACGACACAGCAATTCTTGCAGTGCACGAAGACCCACAACAAGCTTCACTAAATCTGCAAGAACACCTGAACCAACTAGAGCACTGGCTACAAAGATGGCAAATAGAAGCGAACGCCTCCAAATCTAAAAACATCATATTTACCCTTTGCAAAAAAGTGTGTCCTAAAGTCCAGTAAAACAATGTTGAGCTAGCACAAGTATCCTGTGTTAAATACTTAGGATTTCACATGGACAAAAGGTTAACATGGAGGAATCACATATCCGCAAAGAAGAAAGAAGCAAAAATCAGATTCTCCCAATTATCATGGCTCATCAACCGCCACTCAAGTCTTTCCTTAAATAATAAAGTACTTCTCTACAAGGCAATCATCAGGCCAATTTGGACCTACAGAATTCAACTATGGGGATCTGCCAGCAAATCGAACATAGAGATACTTAGAAGGTTCGAGTCAAAATGTATTCGAAGATTAGCCAATGCACCATGGTACGTGACAAATGACACACTACATCGAGACCTTAAGATACCAACAATATATGAAGAAATCACCCATCGTAGCACTACCTACCAAGAACGGTTAAACAAACATCCAAATCCATCAGCCATAAATTTACTGGACAATAGTGAGGAAGAACACCGACTCAAAAGATATCATATTATGGAACTGCCCTTCCGTTTCGAACAACCTTCCCGAAGAAGATTTCTAGTTTATAGTTTCTAATTGCTATCATAATTATCACATTTACTGAATGTTTGATTAAAAACAGATTGTAAATAAACGGAAAATAATAATAATAATAAAAAAGATTTATTTCCTTTCTTATGGTATTCTAATTCATAAACTGAAGGTTTTTTGTAATTATTTTGGTGTATATTTTTTATTTGTGCTTATGTTGTTTGTTGTACGTAGTGTTTTATTTTTCAAAAATTTTGTTATATTCACTCAACTATTTCAATCAAAAATGTGTGTCAGTTCCAAATCAATTAGTGTAATTTGTCTTTTTTTTAGAAAGAATACATTCTCCCTTTAATATTGAAACGACCGTCAATATTGATTTGACTATTTCTTTACATTTTTAATTCGAAAAGACGAATCCCTGACCCTTGTTACCCTCGTTGCAGTTTAAGAATACGTTTAACTGTGGTTATTTAGTGACGTCTAGTGAAAAAATGGATGCCATCTATCGGGGAATCCGAGAGGTGACAGTTGTAGCACTGTTAATTTAATTAATTATGCACTGATTATATTTACATGTCCTCTTATGCCAAATTTCTTTATTGATTTTTACAATAACGTTACTTTTTTGTCAAGACATTGCTATAAATTTTTAACATCTGTAATTAGTTTTGACTTGAGTTACACACTTAAATTTATTGTACATGATTCTGAATGTTGTCAGTGTATCCTTGACGATTAATTAAATTTTCATACTTAATAAATGGACGTAATAGCAATACACTATTGAGATTTTAGCAAATTTTACTACACTACGTTAGGAAATAATTTCAAACTTCACTGTATGACACAAGCAGTCTCTTTCTTTTTCTTCTTCCTTAGTTCAAGAAGTGTCTCACTACTTGATTCCTTCGTGAAGCGGTTGTCCTCGAAGTTTACCAAGGATTTCTTCTTCTTGCCTCGTTCTAGCATGCGGGGGGAGCATGAACCGGTTTTCTTTCGACGCAAAAGATGTGTAAGGGTGCACACTTTTCGAAGAGAATCGTCAAGAGGAGCCGACTCGTCAAATTCGTATCCGGAGGACACATCCGACATGTCAGCGCAAATGCATGGGCGTGAACCGTGCACGCTGCATTCGGAAACGGTCTTTTTCTCACGAAGAATGTGAGTTTCGATGGCTTTCTCGATAGTAAAAGTTGGCAACTCTTCTTCTGGTTTCGAAAGCGGTGGCTCTTCTCTTTTGGGGTTCATTGAATCAATTAGAACGTCATTTTGATCCGATGACATGCATAGAGGATAAGGTAATGCAGATTGGTCTTCTGTTTCGTCGGACGGCATCATATTGAGCAAACTTTTTAGATTTTCGTCCACTGCCTTCTTCACGGTTGGGTCAGGTTCCAGGGATATCTCAACTTTGGCCCGATTAGAGCGCGATTTTTTATTAGGAACTTGTTTATTATCCCCTAGAATAGGATCATTTGATACATGTCGGGGGACAGGAGTTCCTTCACGAACCTTCTTACTTCCCTGTCGTTGTGGAGGCTTTTCGGTATCGGCGTTTTCAATACTTGACACTTTGTTTTTTCGTGCAGCGTGCTTCTTACCTTCCACTGACACCGTTTTGTCTACTGAGTCCCCATCAGCATGTCCACGAATATCTGCCTTTACTTTTTTTAGGTTAGAAGCTTTGTCACATTCTGATTTATCCGCATTCCGATCGACATGTGTTTTCTTCTCGTCTTTGTTATTTGCCAGTTTTGGGGAAATTCTATTTGGACAGTGTTTCTCCGTTTTCACATCACGTTTCTTGCAGTTTTTCTGTTGATTGTGAGAAGATATCTGCTGTTCTTTTGCTGCCATTTTGTCTTTCCCTGAATTAGACGAGGAAGTTCTTTTTGAGAGGCGTTGCATTTTTTCGGAATTGTTAAAGTTTTCAGGATTAAGTGAAGTGTTACAGAAGTCATGTTTATCAAATGTTCCTGTTCCCTTTGAATTATCGTTCATCCTAATGTTTCTTTCAGGGACATGCTTTTCATCTGCAAGTATTTTAGGAAAAACTTTGGGTGTCATGCCACTTTCTTTTTTCTTTTCCACAGGACGTTCATTACTTGCGGATGTAACATTTGAAGCGCGCTTCGCATTGCGGGTCTTCGGCTCGGCAGTCGCCCAGTCTTTTTCCCCTTCTCCTTGCTTCATCGCTTTATTACCTTTTAATAATAATTCTGAAGATTCTCTAGAGACAATGGGAATCGGACGACACTTTTCAGTTTTTGAGGTAGCTTTAGAGTTCATAGGTATTCGATCAGCTTCTGAAATCGTTGACGAACGGACTGAAGGAGTCGACCTATTAGACCTTGGTTTCATCTTCATGTTAGGTTCAGCAATTTCTGGGTGGGCATACAAGGCCAAGGCAGAATCAACAGCACATCCCATTCTTACATGAAAGTTCCGCGATAACAAATGCTCATGGACCTTTGCAATCACGCTTGTATTGAATTTGTATTGTTGGCCGTATTCTCTGCGATCAGCTGCTCGGTTAGCCACGACATCCGATACAAGGTATGTACAGGAATCACTTCGACTGACGTGGGTTACAAACTGGCGAAGTAAGGTTCGCACACAATGAATGGAAATGTCTGAAAGCGCAAACTTGGATACCTGCTCCTCAAGAGATGGCGTGATGCCACCCGTAATTGCACTGTGGAGCGATTTTACTCTCTCAGATTGAGTTAGCTCTCCGGGTTCACCTAAGTGGTTTTCTCGCCATTGAGGAACCGATTTGCCTGATGCATGGGGCATTTCTACAGAATCAGCGTTGTGTTGAGCTGACCACCAATATTCCATTTCTATTCGAGCTGTTAACGCGGGGACAACCCATTGTGATCGATATTCTACCAAATCGTGCCATAAGAATTCCAAGCGTCTGAGATTTTCAAGTTTCTTGGCTATTTTCAATTGATGAAATTTGATTACTGTCCGTGAAATATCTTGTATAAAAGTAGAATCTTTTTTGCCGAACAGATATTCGTCCCATGGTAAATCGATTGTTCGAGTTGTCAGCTTTCTTTCAAACCGTCTTACTCTGGTTTTTGGCTCCCATTCGTTTGTCAGGTCTAAATCGTCACTAAAACAGCTTATCCAGGCGTTCGCAAAGCTGTTGATCTTTCGAATGCGAGGCCGCGATCGGTGGGCTTTCTCCAAGACATCTTCAGAATTAATCTCGTCTGCATCACTGTCGGTGTCCAGAACGGGTCGAAAGTAATCCTCCCCGTCGTCCCCAACCACGTGCCCTTGACGCGTTTCGGAGCTGGCGTTACAGCCGTGCGTCCGTTCTGCTTTGTCGTTGACGAGGGTCAGAGAGGCACATCTCCGCCTTTCTCCTGTCGCCGCTCGCCTGCCCTGCCCTGCGCGCGTCTGGCGACAGGCGTCCGCGTCCGGCGCACACACGGACAGGCTGCGCGCCTCCTTCTCCGCGCGCGGAACTTGGAAGGGCGTGGCCGGGGACGCGTCCAGATGATCTCCCGAGCCCAGCTTCGCGGCGATCCTGCGCAGCGAGTAGCTCTTGGTCTGCAGAGGCGCGCCGGCCTTGGGCGCGGGCGCGGGGGCGGGCGCGGGGGCGGGCGAAGGCGCTGGCGTAAGCACGGGCGTGGGCGAGGGCGTGGGCGTGGCTGGCTGCTCCTCCGCGACGCGGGCGGCGGCGACCTCCGGGACACGCGCGGAGGATGGGACCCAGGTCTCCGAGACCCTCGTGGGGTCATTTCGGGAGTCAGCGGATGGCTTGCCTGGCTCTGCGGAGACCTGTGCACAGCAAATGCGCCCAGTTTGTGTTAATGTTAATCATCGATCATCATAAAATACACGCATGTTCGTATAGAAGTTTATATAATAAATAGAAACTTATTAATTTGTTTCAACGTTTTATTCATTTTTCCAGTTTTGTGACGTTACCACAAACATAAAGCTGATAAATGTTTTCTTTTTTACCCAAAAGATGACATAGAGATAGATATTTTTCTGAATAGTCAATAAACAATCCTTGAGAGAAAGTTAATAGATTACATTAACCACACGCCCCTCGGCTATGTAACATGATACTCTGGCTGCTGGCGCTGGGAGGGAAACTAAGGTACGTGTCGTTCTTGGAATTTAAGGTTTCAAGATTTCAAATAAAACATCATACTGGATGTAGGAAATCAGGAAAGAGGAACTGTGTCAACTGTATATGCACGAGAAAGAAAAACTAGATGGAAGTTTAACAATACTAGTTTTAGAGGTTCATTTGAGATTAATTCTTTGAAAATTGGCTATTTTCCATAGTAGCTTGGAACATTTAAAATTTCTCGAACGACTTTCGCTTTCAGACTTATGTTCAAAATAACTTTCAATTTTCGACGACATACTTCCTTTCAGCACCCGCTCAAGGGGAAGAAAACCTGGATATTTCACGGTGGCACCAAAATTTGGGGGCCGCATTTCTGCTGTAAGTGTATGAAAATTATTAATGTGTTAAATATCTAATTAAAATAGAAAATTTATCATATCGATTTTTTCGTTCGCTAAAAATTTATAGTGCATAGAGTATTTATACTGTTTATGCCTGAAAGCTAAAAATATTTACAATTCTTGATTCTAAAGAAAACAATAATAAAAGAATAGTATGTTTAATGAAATAAGTAGGGATGGGTCCTCGATACTTTCGATACCTCGATACCCTCGATACTCAGGTGGTATCGATAGCGATCGATACTTTCAATTTTTATGCCAATCCCCATCTCTTCTGATTTTACAGAATAATTTCTTAACATTCTTCTCTCTCCTATATTTCTTCTGTCAACAACAAGGAAGTGTCCGTCTGTTCGGATTCACTTACAGTCGTTGCAATTAGCCAACGTTGCAGCGTCCGGGCGCCGTGTCCCGTTGTTTATCGCCTAGCCTGTCATAGTCCGCAATACGCCACCCATTTAGCATTGGGAAACTCTTGCTTGTAGGCTCCCAGGCAATCTAGTAGCGACAGGCACGATAAGCAATGTGCTCGATGACAGCATTTCTTCAGGGGATACTCCCCTTCCTCAGCCCACCGTGGACGCATCTGACGGAGCTCGTGAGTTCAGTTCAGTTCTGCCTTTTAAAGTGACGGAAGACGACTAGGTTAGTGCATTCCATTTACAAAATGAGTGAAGTGTGGAATTATTTTGAAGTGGACTCGAAAGATGACAATCGTGCTATTTGTAGAATATGTAAAAAACATTTTCGCGTGGTGGAAAATCACACAATACTAGTAATTTAAAAAAACATGTCTCATCGATACACCGGGTAGTATTCAGCTCCACCGAACACAAGAGGGCCAAGCCAACTAATGCTGCACGGGAAGTTGGAAACGTCGCAGATCGTACGAGTGAAGTGGTAGAAGTTGATGACCCATGGCCAGTCCTCTCAAGATCCTCAAGTTTCAACACAAATCAACCAACACTCGTTGATTTTTTGGACACAAAAAACAAATTAAACCAGGAGACAACCGTGCCAAAGCAATAACAAGAAAAATTGCTTACATGATATGCAAAGATAATCAACCGTTCAGTATTGTTGAAGACAATGGATTCAAGGAATTAATTAAACATCTTGAACCTAGATACATCATGCCCACAAGAAAATATTTGGCGAATCACTATGTCCCCCAGTTATTCGAAGAAGTGGAGAACAAGGTCAGAGATCAAATCCAGGAAGCCGAGAGGGTTGCAATCACCACTGATTTATGAACTTCAACAGCCTGTGATGATTATATGAGTATTACAGTGCATTTCATAGACAAAGATTTTCAACCTCATCACATCTGCATCGAAGTAATACCTTTTGAAGAAATCAGTCACACAGGAGAAGATATTGCAAATTTTCTTCGAAACACTTGCAAGCAAGTTGATTCAAGCAAGCAAGTTGCACAGCAAGTTGATTCAAGACTTGCTGCTGCAAGAAAGACTATGCTGGAATCTTTAAAAGCAAGATTCAAAGATATAGAACTAAATGAAATATGTTCCATTGCTACATTGTTGGATCCTAGACTGAAAGGTCGAGTATTTCGCGAGAGCGCTGCGTTCGAGACTGCCCGAAAGAGATTATTGGATCTTGTAAGTCAGGAAGCAGATCCAGTGGTTTCAAAAGAAGAGGTAAGAGTTTCTGATTTCTAATTTTAATTTTAAACGACCCTATTTTTTCATCACGATTTCAATTCTCCGATATTTCAATAGTTTAAAAAAATTAAAGTCACTGTATAATTCCGAATAACTCATTTTCAGTATCTGCAAGATTAATTTCAAATTAAAGACATGCATTTATTGTTCAAAATTTTAATACATTTAATTTATTTTATAGGCATCCTCAACTACTGAATCCCCGAAAATGCATGGCATGTGGTCTCTTTATAGGAATATTTTAAAGAGAGACCACGAAACATCATGCCGTGTACACGAAACCCCAACTCAAGAGGATGAATTAATGTGTATTTAAGCGAGGACTTGCTTCCTCCTGATGCAAATGTACTAACTTACTGGAAAAACAAAGTGACTCTCCCCAATTTAAGAAAAAGTGCTGTTCGATACTTGTGCATTCCACCAGCTACAGTGTTTTCGGAGAGACTTTTCAGTACAGCTGGATTGATATGTGACAAAAAAAGGAATAGAATGGACCCAGAAAGAGTTGGAATGTTAGTTTTCCTTAATAAGAATCTTTAAAAAATTAAAAAATATATGTTCACCTCAATAGTTTTAAATATTAAAATAGTAAATCCATGTATGTATGAAGAACGAAATATATCCTTGCAATTCTGATTAAACTATTTCTGTTGAGTCTTAAAAGTAGTACGGTATCGAGTATCGAGTATCGAAGCTCTCAGACAGGTAACGGTATCGAGTATCGAGTATCGAGTATCGAGAAAATCTGGTATGGACCCATCACTAGAAATAACTTTTTCCGTTTCATGGAAGAACGTAAAATCTCAGTATTAATTTAATTTCGTGCGATCGTGACACATATCACAATACAATCGACTCCCGATAAGTGCTCGCTTTTGGGGATGTACGAAAATAAACATAAAGGAAGCGCGAACTTAAATGGAATCTCCACTCTCAGTTCTATTTTGTAGATTTATTTTAAGTTGCAAAATGTTATCGTTAATTGATAATCAATGAAATAAGGGGACTGCCGAATACTTTCAAAAACACGCGACTAGCAAAAATTTGGAGAATATTAGTACTTAACGGGAAAGCATTTCATATGAGTGTAATGTATTTAAAGATATCAGCAAAATGTAATATAAGACAGTGATACATTTTTAAACATTTACTATTGCAATCTATGTAAAACAAATTAAACAATTAAAGTTGTCTACAAAATTACAAAAATTCAGTACATTTTTATAATTTCGAAAACAAAACATTTTATAAATTAATATTTATTTTATTAATAAATTAACACAAAGAGCGTTGCGTTAACTTGTTTGAATATGCATGGTGTTTAGTTTGATAGATTCTAATTTAACGTAAATACGAGTAGATTATCGATTCAACGAAAGCGTTTTTAAATGAAATAAATATTTTATTTCTCAAAAAAATCAATAAAATGTTACATCAAGTTTGAATATATTCAAATTTCAGGCATAATTATTTATATTTTATTTTATGAAAATAATTATTTGATCCAATACATTACACATTTCTAAAGTTAATTGCTTCAGTGACTAGACCACTACCAACGTAGAATTCTAACTTTCAAATCCTTCGCTCTTTACATGAGCGCGAGGCGCAACCACTCGGCTTCTTGATCTTCAAACCATGCGATCGCGTCGCGTCGCAAGAAGGACTCGAGGATTTCACGAAATTGCAACAATATGAAATTTTATTTCTCTGCTCGTTTCTTGGTGTCCGTTCCGTGGCGCGCTCTGACGCCATTCTTAGAAAATATATCAAAATTTAAAGCAGTTCAGCCGTTGCAAAGGGTTTCATACGAAAAGATATTGCCTTTCCCTCTGGAAGCCCGCCCGCGGTTTTTACAGAAAAAATGTAAGTCCGACGCGGGACGTTTGAATGTATATCATTTGCTGTTAATTAGCGCCAAAGAATTACTATAGATAGATAGATACTTTATTGACGCAGCTGGTCATAATGTATGACATGGGACAAGTCAAATACAGCACAATAAAAAACACAGATCAAAAATATTTACAAAAACAACATACAATAATTACATATCTAACCCACATATACATTATGCTTTTATATATGCTCAATGCAACTTTGCTTATATATACAACAATTACACATCTAAACAAGACATAAACACACTCCGCTCCAACACACATTCCTCATTAAATAGTCTTATAATTTAGAAATTCGTCTACATTGTAAAACTTACGACTGGACAAAAAGGAAAGCAGACCCCTCCGGAATGCACCCGGTATAAATGGTTGAATTCCAAGTACGGCGCCAAATTTGAATTAATTTTGGTCGCCTATGTGCCAACAATTGTTAATTAGTTTATGGTTTACATCGTTTAAATTGAGCTACGTGCGATCTTTTTCCAGAATGTCCGATGATCAAAGAAAGCTGTCTAGTAACCACTACAAAAGAAGGCTGGGAAAAGAAGCTGGCGCGTTAAAAAGCTGAACTCGTGGCTCATTGCAAAGTCGCCTTTCACCACTGAGGTCCGGGTTCGATTCCCGTCGAATCTCATGTGAAATTTGTTCCAACAAAACGAGTTCGGCTGCTTCACAAGGGCTAGTCCAACCCCTGTGAAGTGTCCTAAACCCTAACCCTATCCTTATTCCTTCCTAATTCTGGCCGCTGGGTAGTGACGCAGGAGCGCGCGGTAGGAGACGCGTACGCGGAGATGCTACCTGGCGGTCCTCTTGACAACCGACTGCGACGAGACGCGACAGACAATATTAACGGAGGATTAGTCCAAAAAACAAGCGCTGTAATGGGAGGATTACTCCAAGAAGCGCAAAGCGCTCAACGCCCCCCAAGGGGTTTGGAGACGCGTTGCGTCAAAATACACGCAACAAATTCCCCGCAATGCGGGCAGGCTCAGGTAAAAGAGGGCCTGTTTTAGGCTGAAGGTTTTGCAAATCTAAGAAATATTTATTACTTGATATTTTCTCTGATACATTGCGATAGTTGATACAATAAAATATTAACAACATCTTCCACAATAACGATTATTTCCGCTTCGGTAACTTATGTAATCATTGGCAGTATGGTGAGGTGAGACGATGCGAAGTGAAGTGAAGTGAAGTGAAGTGCTATGGAAGCTTGCACGGTGAAATGTTTATGTTAATTTGTAAAGTGTGTAAAATTTGTAAAATTTTGTATAGTTGTTAAGTTCTGTAATGTGTAGTTAGTGTATTCTGCCACCAAATTCTGGAACTTATTTTCAGAATTAGTAATAAATCTATCTATCTATGATTGTGTATCAAGAAAGGTAAGCAGTTCATTTAGGTTTTATAATAGTCTTTAATTAATAAAATTAAATAATAAAGGCAAATTTTCCGAATATCGTTGTTAATCATAGACCAATAAATACGAAGACTTTAAATATTTTTTATTATTTCGGCTACTAACACTTGTGTTTGCTATACACTTTTATAAAGGTGGCCCAGATATGAGTTTTTTTGGGGGGGGGGCTGGTACTTGTTTCGTTACGCTACTGAATCCAAGATCATGTCCAGTTAAAAAAGAAAATACGGAATCGTCAGAGAATGATGACAAACAAATGGGCGAGGTTTCTAAGACAATGAGAACTAACGAAACTGACTACCACAATCAGATGAAAGCATTGAGAAAATCGATACTAACGTGACACACCAGAAAGCGTTTTACAAACTTTGGGTATAGATCAAGTGTGGCCAACAATTAGGAGACGCCGAAATACGTTTCTTTGTCAGACAAGGTTCCCCTAAACCACTGAATTAGAAGTCTCCACTCAATGACAATTATCACCCTTTTAGCGCAAATTATTATACACGAATTTTAAGCATTGTAGAGCAAATTTTACGAGACTGGCTACAGTAATCTCTTTCACAAAACTGTGTTTACTGCTTCTGTTTCAAATGCTAGTTCTGTTTCAAAGGAGAATTTTAGAAGTCGGAAGCACCTCGGAGAAACTTTAAAAGCCCAAAAAATTAAAAACATAATTTCATCCCAAAATCATGGCTAGAAATTAGTGTTGTAAAACTATAGAAGCGGCAGCTCAAAGCATTATTAATGCCGGAACACACCATTGGCATGACGTGCTTTTAAGAATTGTAGCAATTACTAAAATGCTTGGTGAAAGTTGTCTCGCTTTTCAAGCTACAACCGAAAGTGGTTTGAGTATAATAACAGTAATTTCCTACAAATACTTGAGTTATCTAAATTTGATACTGTTATGGAAGAGCACGTCCGTAGAGTGCTCAAAAAAGGAAGAGACTAAAGCTCACTATCTTGAGAAAATATACAAAACGATATAATAGATCTGCTACATCAAAGTGTAAAGTCTCATATTATTGATGAAAATAAAAATGGAAATAATTATCTATAATTTTAGACTTTGTTCTTGACATTAGTTATGTAGAGCAAATGCCGCTTGTAATCAGATATGTTTCAAACTTTAAATTTGACGTCGATGTAAATTAAAATTAATGAAGCCTTATTAAGATTCTTACCAATCAAAAGATTCACAGGAAAACAAATGTATGATATTATAATTGAAGAACTTAATAACTTGGGTTTAAATTTGCAGAATATCAGAGTGCAGGGATATATGACCATATGGCCATATACGGCCACAAATATGAGTGCAGTCTGGACTTAAAAAATAATCCGGGAGCATTCTGTGGTCGATATGGTAGCCTCTCTCTCAATTTTATTGTTAATGATATTGAAAATGCATCTTTGGAATCCGCTAATATCTCCAACATACTTCAAAAACTTTTTTTTAGGGATCTACTATTCGATGGGCCATACTTTTAAAACATGTTCAAGGTTTAACTTAAAAACCACGGAGGGACACTAAATGGGAGAGAAGGATAGAGGCCTTTGAGCCTTTGAAGTTCCTTCTGGGAGATGAGTACACAAGTTTACCTAAACAAATGATAATTTTGAGAATCCAGTGGCGTAATGTTCGGACCCGCAATGCGGGCGGGCTCAGGTAAAAGAGGGCATATGCTAAACCATTTATGAAAATCAAGAAATTGGTAATTTAATAATGGTAATTTTAAGAAACGAGCATAATAAATCAATTTGGGACGTTATAAGATCTCTGCGTAATAAAAGAAATGTAAGTAATGCAATTTCATCAGACGCGTGGGAGCAGTACTTTTCACGGGCCCTCGCAATAGCGAATATTGAAACAGGGATAGATATTATCACGGACCGGAGTGTCCCTGAATTAGACGAACCTATAACCTGGAATGAAGTAAACAGGGCTATGCTAGCCATGAATAATAAGAAGGCAGGCGGCGCGGACGGCATTCCGACAAACTTTATTTCGGAATTGTGGCACATAGACCCAGAGAGTATTCTGAATTTATTTAATGCAATAGTTGATTCCGGATCGTATCCAGAAACGTGGAGTACAGCGATCCTCCAACCGGTCTTTAAGAATAAAGGTGATACGAATTGCCCACAAAATTATCGCGGAATTAGTCTTTTACCAGCGCTGAGCAAACTATTTTGTAAAATACTCAACGGGCGACTGAGTGAATGGGCGGAAAAGCACAGTAAAATATCAGAATTGCAAGCAGGCTTTAGGAGAGGCTTCGCGACTACCGACAATATCTTTGTGTTAGATACCCTAGTAAAACAGGCGCTTGCGCGTAAACGGGGCCACTTATATTGCAGTTTTGTAGATTTCGAAAAGGCTTTTGACTCTATCAATAGGGAAGCTTTATGGCAAAAACTTAATGAGCTAGGCGTCTCACGTAAAGTTTTAAAAGTGTTGCAGAGCATGTACGAAGACGTAAATTTCTGTGTCAGGTGCGGTGATGGAAGTACAACGCGAAAAATAAAATTGACAGTAGGAGTAAGACAGGGCTGTCCTCTCTCACCGCTATTGTTTATCTTGTTTATAAACGATTTATTGACGTGGTTACAGGAAGCGGATACATCTGCGCCGGAAATTGAGGGCCTGAACATTCCCAGACTACTATATGCTGATGATTTAGTTTTATGTTCGGAGACTATTGACGGCTTACAGAAAAGTTTAAATCTCTTAGAAACGTATAGTGAAACATGGGGATTAAAAGTAAATATTCAAAAAACTAAAGTAGTTGTCTTCAAGAATGGATTTATCTGGGGTAACAAAGAGAAATGGTTTTACGCTCAGGACGAGATCGACCGGGTTAAAACATTTACATATCTTGGGGCAAAATTTTCCATGAATGGGGGATGGAATAATCACATAGTGGAGGCGCACAGTAAAGGAAGAATTACGCTCAAAGAAATCGTTTGCGCAGTGCGCAGGGTTCCGGAATTGCCTTTAAAGGTGTGCGATACAATGTTTAAATCGCTAGTTCTCCCAGCAATGAATTATGGGGCAGAAATTTGGGGAGTGGATAGGATAGATCGACTAGAAAGCGTCGAAACAGATTATTTCAAATTAATTCTCGGAGTCTCTAGATTCGCAGCAAATGCCGGAGTCCTAAGAGAGGTCGGTAGTGTAGGAATTTGGAAAGATTTTAAAATGAAACCCATTAAACTTTGGATTAAATTAGCAGGTGAACAGTCTGACACACTTATACATAGATGTTTTCGAGTGCAGTTACAGGGAAGCAACCAACGCCACTGGTCGTATAAAATTAAACTGCTACTGGAACGTGCAGGTCTGGGAGACGTTTCTCCGGAGATGGTGGGAGATAGGGGAACACGTGAGATAGAACGGCTAATTTCGGGTAGACTTGCGGATATTAAAAGGCAAGAGATCCTGGCAGCAACGGCCGAAAAACGTTCGCTAGTTGCGCAAATTCACGCGAGTCCGTTATGGGGTTGCGAACGTTACGTAAACACACTGCGAAAGGACGCTAGAGGGGGATACGCTTGGTTCAGGGTCGGGGGTGGATGCAACGTAGATTAAAGGACTCTAATGGTAATGGCATCTGTGTGCTTTGCGGTGATAGGGAAGACTGGATCCACATCCTTTTAATTTGCAGTGCGACCGAAACTCGGAGAGGAAAATGGATGGGAATGGGAAATTACTACTTCCAACATAGGAACGCAACGCTCGCCCAAAACATTCTAGGTGATAAAAGATCTAACTTCATGAAAGAATTAGGAACATTTCTTGGAAAGGTTCGGACCATTAGAGAAACTGAAATTAGGGAGTGGGAAAACAGCACTGGTTAGTACGAGCAGAGTCTAGACTGGAGAGAAATAAATAATAAATCAATAAACTAACAATAATTAAGTTAGTCAGTAAGTTATGTTAGGTTAGTAAACAGTACAAAAAAAAGTTATAAGTTGGAGTCAATTGTTAAGTAAAAGTAGATAAATAAGTCAATAAAAATAAATAAATTAACTTAAAATAATTAAAATAAGTTAAATAAATTAAAATTAAATTAATTAAAATTAAATTAATTAAAATTAAATTAATTAAAATTAAATTAATTAAAATTAAATTAATTAAAATTAAATTAATTAAAATTAAATTAATTAAAATAAGTTAAATAAATTAAAATTAAATTAAATTAAAATAAAATAAAAGGAAACGGTTAAAAATAAAACACATTAGGAGGCGAAGGGAAGTAGGAATCGGAAATGTTAGGGTAGAGGCGTTGGTGCGGACGATTTTCTGTGATGCTGTATGTTTTCAGGTGCGGAGGAGGCCAAACACTGGAAGGAGAATGCCTGACGCCAAATAAATAAATGGCTTAAAAACCGGATAGATTAGCATGTACTCGGCTTCTGACGGCAGGTTTTTCCCCCTTCAGGGGTTTTTTCCTCAGCCGTACCTTATGGTCTCTTTTCCGCGGCTTTGATGCGAAGGAGAGACCATTTGGGGGTGAATACCAGGATTCGAAAGGTTAGAACGCGGTAGAATGTAGGTATTGTAATGGCTTAAAGGCCTTCGGCCTAGCCACATTGCATCAAATTTTTCTAATTTGTCTGTAATAATTACCTATTAAATAAAAAATAAAAAAATAATTTAATAAGGGTCGAAATCTCAGGTTTATTAAATTGTATTAAACAAGTTTTTGTTCATTAATTATTGTTATAAAATACTAAATTGCATTAATATAAAACACATGTTGATGTAAACAAGATTTTGATCTAGGCTTTTCTTCATCTTTTCCAAAACAAGCAAAATATTTTTAATGAAACTTCGGTCGGATTTGTCTTTCGATGAATTCATGCAAGAGAATTTGCTAACGAAATTGGCATGGAGAATAATTTTGGATCAACAATAGCCCGACATTGAGTAAATAGAAATGAAACTTATTATACGGAGCACAAGATGAAGTGATTGAATATACAAAATACAAATTTAAAAAGTAGATTTCTTTTATAGTTCAATCGATCGAGCACCAAATCCACTAGATGCTGGATTTGTTCAACTTAATAATCATAGTAACTATTTTCAATTCTTTTTAATTCATACAATTAAAACACCATGTCCAAAGAAATGATACTAAAATCTGTAAAAATTTAGAATGTATTTTAACTGAGGGTGATTATGTTGGCATAAATGGGGTAAATTATTAGCAGAGGAAATGTCAACAGTCAGTTTTGGGGTAAAAAGAAAGCGTAAGCAATGTATTGAGCTTAATTACAAAGCAAAAGTTTGCCCCAAATCTTTCTATTCCTTAAAGAATATTGCTAACGGTATCAATAACTGTAGCAAGTGGGGAAATGAGTTACGTTAAAAATAATTAAGAACTTTTTACCTTCGAATGGTACATAAAATGGTTTTTTGGTTTGTCCGTTTTGACTGCTGGACGTGAAATTGCAGAACAAATAAATTAAAAAAAGTAATAAAAAGAAAATTTCCCAGAACAAAAAATGGGAAATCAGGTTTTTGAGATTTTAGCTTAGTTGATGTAACATACCTTTTTTAACTTAATTTAATTGATATTGCACTAATGACATTTTAATAGCATTTAGAAATGTTAAAAAAAATTATATCTCGAAAATTTTTGGCTAGAAACAGATATTAATTTCTCTACTATTCTGTTTTACTTAATTGGGATATGTTACGTTGCATGTTTCTTTCAAAATATATGCTTTTATTAAAATTTATATAAAATGCTGTGTTGGTACTGGCAATTAGCCAGATTAATCCGATCGCAATAATCTAATGTACTAATAATTGGATAATCATGAAAAAGAGAAATTTATTTTAAAAAACAACGCTGGAAAGTTTTCTTTTAATTATAAAGAGACGTACAGAGTACCCTCGTCCAACACATTCTTTTATTAAAGTAATTTTAATTTTACAATTTTTTTCTCTTCAATGCAATCCGGACAGTTTGAGTTCGCGGAATACGAATTCTACTGCATCGGCTTTTCCAGGATCTCGGTGGGACTTTTGGATTATTGGATCTTTTGTAAATTGCGTGTCGCGTCGGCACAGCGCGTGGGCGGTACAGGGCATCAACTGATGATTAGACTTCTGCAGTGTTTTCGATACTAGCGAATTAGGTCGAGTTCAGCCGCTCTAAAGAGGAGAATTATAGCGACCGACTGTTCTGATCGGTAGTTTTGCGTAGTTACTCCGATCAACAGGCGGAATGCCGAAGTAGTACACGGGCCACGGACCACGTACAATCTTTCCTTCGTTAGTCTATCCTCAGTCCTCACGTACAGACACAGTTACAGGTAGAACAGTACCATACATGTAGGTGATTGTTAGTGATTCCGGGCGCGTCAACTACTAAGGTCATTAGTCCCGTAAGTGTAGTCCATGTTCTCTCTCTCTCTCTCTCTCTCTCTCTCTCTCTCTCGGGAGGTGGTGGTGTTCTTTTCTTCTGGATGGTAAGATCCGGCGCCGACCTACCGTCGACTAGCGGGATTTCACCAACCAGGTATCTCCCACCAACAGAACACCGCCCAAGTCCGGAGAAGTTCGCGACCGATCTCCCGGAACGTATGGTAGTGTAGTGTTGTGTGTGTGTGTGTGTGTGTGTGTGTGTGTGTGTGTGTGTGTGTGTGTAAGGGGAGAGGATAGGACAAGAGGTAGGAAAGATCTCACGCGGTCCGTGGCCCGTTTGTTACGGTACTGCTCCGGCATTCGCATGGTGTTGATCGGAGAAACCACGGAAAACTACCAATCAGAACACCCGGCCGCTAGAATTCTCCTTCAGACAACGACTGAATTCGTCCTTAGCTGTAAAGCTAATGTCGAAAATTCTGCCGCCGTCGGGACTCGAACCTAGGACCTCCCGGCCAGAGGCACTGCAGTGACATCAGTTGACGCACTGAGCCACCGCTCCCGGTCATATATGTCGGGAGACCAGTCGCAAGCTTGGAGCTTGTCGCGGCGGTAGCGATACCCCGCTGGTTGGGGAAAACCACTTAACCGCCGTGTAGGTCGGCGCAGGATTTTGTCATCCAACAGGGAAAATCACAGCCCCCTTCCGCGATAAAACACGCACTACACCTACGGGACTAATGACCTTTGCGCGCCCGGAAACACCAATCAATCAATGAATGAGCGCAACGTGAGGACGTGCTGCCGGAGGGGGCGTGGTCGCGCGCCAACTGAGCCGTTCGCATCGACCGCCGCGCGAGGGTGTTCGACCCGCCCGTTGCCGCGCTGTGCTGCGCCGCTCGCAATCCTTGGCGCGATCCTAATGGACGGCGGCGGGCGCATTTATCAAGTTTCACGCGAGGAAACTCGCAGGTCGCTGTCGCGGCGCTGGCATCGGCGAACACGGCGAGCGATGATCGATAACGCCAGCCTTACGAGTTCCGCGAAGGAGCTCCAGACTTTTCGAAAAGTCAACGCCTCGCATGAGAAAGAGAGGAGACGGAACGGAGGACGGAGAGAAAATGGAGAAGAGGAGGAAAAGATGAAATGCCGTTGAATTTGGTGAACGCAACTTCACGTGCCAGTCCACGAGCGACGGAGCGAGTGAGCGATCTGGAATTCATTTTTAAAGGGGCTCTTTTGCCCACGTTTCAGTCCACCACGACCCACGACCGAAGAGGTTTCATCGGTTGTGAGAACCGGGAGAGGTTGCTCAGGGCAACAGCTGATGTCACTGCAGTGCCTCTGACCGGGAGGTCCTAGGTTCCCACTCCCTACGGCGGTAGGATTTTCGACACTAGCCAGATAGCAAGGTCGAATTCAGTCGCTATCTGGAGGAGAATTCTAGCGGCCGGCTGCTCTGATCGGTATTTTCCTCCAATCAATACCAGGCGAATGCCGGAGCTGTACCCTAACAAACGGGCCACGGACCACGCGCGATTTTTCCTTCCTCTTCCCTGTCCTATCCTCACCCCTTACACACACACACACACACACACACACACACACACACACACACTTACTCTAACATGCACTACACTATCACACATGCCGGGAGACCGGTCAGGAGCTTAGAGCTTGTCCGGGCTGCGGCGGTGCCCCAATGATGGGAGATACTGGTTGGAAAAAAACCGCTGGCCGACAGGTAGGTCGGCGCCGAATCTCACCATCTAATGGGGGAGATCGCTGTCATCTCCCGGCAAAAACACGCAATACTCTTACGGGACTAATGACCTTAGCAGTTGACGCGCCCGGAATCACTAAACAGTAATCTATCGTGAGCCGTAATGTGTTGTGAATGCGCCGAAGAAATTCAATATTATGAAAGTTACGTCAATAAACTTTCCGATATTAATATCCATGATACACACATTTCTGAGGAAATATTTTTCGCGGAGACCAATCACGGAAATAATAATCCTTTTTCTTGGCAAAACTCGTCTTTCTGATTCCAGAGAGAAATTATCAGGGAGAGAAAACCAACCAGAAACTAAATATCATTATCGAAAGTAATTAGCGGATTATAATGAACTTAGTACGAGGAAAGTATCCATATTAATTTTTTTTTTCAAGAATGCTTTGCTGTACTTGGGGCACTACCAAACCAAGAGCGAAGTACGTAATAAAAACTCACTGATGAAGTAAAAACTCACTGACGAAAGCTCCTTGCCATACTTACGCGGATCTCCACATGTGGCATCAATCACCGTAGAGGTTGCGCCATCTCTGCGCACAAGACACTAACCATATCCGGAGAGAGGCCGCCCGTATTCACACATGGACTGAGCCAACTCTCAGCAATCTAACTGAAGAAGACCGGCTTGTACGGCGCTCTTTACGTCAACGCAATAATAATATTAGGAAGAGGATCCTAAAAAATCTTGAAATATTCTTTGAAAAATATGCTTTTATGACCTAAAAATTCAGAAATGTGAACTGTAATATGCAATTTAAATTAAAACTATTTAATTTTCTCTATAAACAGTTATTGATAAAATTCAGGAGAAGCATGCTTGGAATAAAAAAAAAATTTTTTGTTCAAACATAATATAATCTACTCTACTTCGCGAATGAAATAATTAAAGTAAATATTCACCTTAGTGAAGTACATTGAATATCTTGTCGTATTTCTTCCGACTGGTTTAAAAAGATATTATCAAGAAATATCCTACTTTTGCAGAAGTATTTTATCGTCTACAGAAAACCGAAAACGCAAACTGACAAGCTCTTTCGAATCAATGAACGCTCACAAATAAATAGAATCTATGAAAAGATGAAACGTTTTATAGGTGTCTCTATTTTAAAGAAATATGCAAAATATGCGCCTATAATTAGACGAACACGGACCAACAGGGAAAATCGGCCAAATATACACTAACATATTACTTTATATAGCATCATATTCAAACCATATGTCAAGAAATTTCACTTAGCTATGCAGTGAAGCAACGAACTAAAATACGCAAAATCATAGAAATCCGCTCCCTAGTGATTATACATTTTGGCAAAGGGCTTTTGGCACGCGCACATTTTGGCACACTTCTGTCATAATGTGAACTTAGGAATACTACAAGAAAGTGACCTCTCCGTTTGTAGACGAGGCTTACCATCGCGCCGGCAGAAACCCTTACGGAAACTTGGAGGTCGCTGTGCGAGTCATCAACTCCATCACATCCATCCATCCAAGTAACATTTCCGAAAACAAGCAATCCTTAAATAAAGTCCGCCCTAATTTGAGCTAGCCTCGAATCCACGTGTGGGTTTGTGCTGCTGGAGCTGGAGTACCTCCAGGTCATGCGGCCTGCTCCACCCAGGAGTTGCGGGCAGATAAACCGCCAAAGGTGGGTGGCAAAGAGGACATCGGTTTCGGTAGACATGTCTAGGCTTGCCTCACACCATCGATGTGGGTACAATACGTCGACACCTTGGGGTCTTAAAGACAAGACACTCTTCATGGCTTCTTGGAACAGCGGTCACATGAAAATCAAGTTCACCGAGGAAATGGAGAAGAACGGCCATCTACCTGGACGTCATGGTGAGTACGCGAATCAACGGCAGTCTGGAACAGAAAACCTCCCCAAATTAATCGTTACCTTCATACTCAATTATACAATTATCTAGCGACAAAAACCGGCGTCCTGAAAACTTTTGTCATTCACGCAGCAAGAATTTGCGACAAGGTCACCCTTCCCGCTGAACGTGAAGTATTGGATGAAATCTTTGTCGCCAAAGGTTTTAAAAAACGCGGCCTTGAAACCCACGATTCGCCAGCATCAAGACAAATTCCAAACACGCATATCGAGGCTAAAGCAACCGTAGAAAAAAGACCAAGCGATCACATCTAGCATTTTAAATACAAAATCGCTCTACCGTGGCTCAGCACGACTTTGGAAACAAGCCACGACTTCCAATTCGAGGATGCCAAGGAGGTCGTCAGAAAGAAGTGGTGGTGGCTTAGGCGAGTCAAAGAAACCTTCTAGATCGTAAAACATCTCCAGATCATCAACGGGGACCCTGAGTGACGCCTCAGTGATGCTTGGCAAACAGTGCTGCGTAGAAAGGAGACCGAGTGGCCACCCGCCTCCCTCCTGCCTCCCACATGATTGGCGGCCATCCTGGCACACTTCAGCCCTGAGGAAGACCACCACGTGAGGGTCGAACGGTCGGGGTGCCTTTTCGGTCACACCTGGTAACCAAGATTCGCCTGACTTAGACCGCGAAAGCCTTCCACAAAACAATCCAATTCTTCTAAAAAATGTTCTTCTTTTCTTGTTCGGCTAGAAAGCCTTTCAAGAGCTTGAATGCAATTTTATTAAAATTCACAATAAGGTTTTGATACTATCGCTAATTTTTAACTCATTTACACCATCACTAATATTGATAGTTTAAGATAGTTGTTTAATTTTAAAGACTTTGATTTTAATTAAATTATTTCTCTAGCTAATAATAATAATAATAATAATAATATAATAATAATAATAATAATAATAATAATAATAATAATAATAATGTGTCTTCCTACGACTACAATATTAGATAAAGATGTTTCTCAATTGAATCTGGTCTTTAAAATTACCTCTTGAAATAATGACAATGAAATTATTGCTTATTTATCCTTGAAAATAGATTTTATTACATGGAAGGTTTTTTTCCCTTCAAAATTTAAATAGTACATGATTTAGTGTAGGGATCACAAAATTTTGAAAATGTGAACACAATTCACTTTTCCCCATAGCACGTCATACGCAGTTTTAACTGTGTTTTTGACGTAAAATAAATAAATAATAATGTGTCTTCCTACGACTACAATATTAGATAAAGATGTTTCTCAATTGAATCTGGTCTTTAAAATTACCTCTTGAAATAATGACAATGAAATTATTGCTTATTTATCCTTGAAAATAGATTTTATTACATGGAAGGTTTTTTTCCCTTCAAAATTTAAATAGTACATGATTTAGTGTAGGGATCACAAAATTTTGAAAATGTGAACACAATTCACTTTTCCCCATAGCACGTCATACGCAGTTTTAACTGTGTTTTTGACGTAAAATAAATAAATAAATAAATTCTTTAAAATTCTACGTTCAGTCCTAATTTGGGTTCAAGCGTCGTAAAGTTCGTGTTTGCCTGCAAATCTGGTGATGTAGTGTAACCGCCCATATGTCGGTTCCATTGATTTTTGAGCAGCACCCGAGAACGTCAAGACACGACAAGATGCAATTATAGTGTTACCGAATTGCAAGAGATCGCGCCAGCAGTAAATGGTATCCCTTGCGAGAAATTATTAGTTTCTGAACGCACTCGCGTAGAATAGAACGAGAACCAATCAAAAATCACTCTTGAAAATATCAGCACTGGCGCAAAGCACCGCTACGAAAAGCTCTCTCTTTTGTTGCCGACCGCCGATCTGGACGCACCGAAATTGTTCGTGTTGGACGGAGAGAAGAATTCGCCGTATTTCGACGATAAGAAGCTTTAAAAAGGTAATTCGTCCCATCATGTTAAAATAACGATACCATGTATGAGAGAATTGAGAATTTTAAATCATGAATATCCTGATAAATTGACGTGAACGCATTACGTAGAAGAATACTATTTTTCTATCAACGAGGAAATAATATATTTCAACGTTCAAGAACGTATACTGAAATAGAAAGCATGTGCTATAAGAAATGTTTCTTTCTATTTCCAGCTTTTTTTTTGTTGTCTTTCGTCTTGGCTTACCACGTAAGAAATTCATTACGCGGAGATATTGCAATCTTATTGTATAAAATTCGAAGAACTGTGGTAGCGATTCACCAGAGGACGTGTTCGCCGAAGCAAGCGGTTGCCACGACCTTGAAAGGATCTGGGTCGCCGTCGCCGCTCCAAGCTGTGGAAATATTTCTTCGAAACGACGTCAGAAGTGAGTCAGAAAACTTCACTAGAAATTCTCAAAAAAAAAAAAAAAAAAAAGAAACTGTTTAAAGAAGCGAGAATTATTCTACAGAGATAGAATTCACCTCACTTACAGACGTAGATAGTCGAGTAATTAGATTAGAATCATTTAAACGTAGTCTTTTACAATATTACAGTCGTAAAAGGAAGCCAGATAGCTAATCCATGTAAAGAATTGTAAAAACCAACTTTTTTCATTTTTCTGTTAACGATATTTGTTCTTTTAGTGTGTGTTTTCAATTTATTGTTTAATCGTTTTCAAATTGTTCAAAACCAATAATTAGTAAGAGTTATTATTAATTGTACGTTCATTGCATAACGATATTTTTTTGCTGGTAAATTGTATAAAGTAATAATCTACGTGCAAGTGAAACAACGTCTTGTATATATTTCATTCACTATTCAAGTGACAATTTCTTTGAAGGTGTATGTAAAGGGTATTTTGGTATGTGATTCTTTTTCAGTATTTTGTGTTTCCATGTATTATTCTCTTGTGTACAGGTATTTTATTGTGTTTTTTTTTGTGAAATGAAGGGTAATATAATTTTATGTAAAGTGTTTATGCGAGTGTTAAAACGCAACTGCAGTTGTTAGGTTATCACGTAATTGCTAAAGGCAGAGCAAGTGATGGAATTTTTCAATGCAATGTGTAAATGCTAGATAAATTTGTATTCAAGTATTTAATAGAATATATCTAGAACCCTGTTCATAGTTAAAATATTAACATGCCTATATTTCTTTTATTACAAAAAAAAACAGGTTAACAGACGAACCCACTCCTGTAGGGCAGTTAGGACATATAAAACCATTCCTAATTTTTGGTGTGACATTGTCATAACAAGTCACAGGTCAAGTAATACTACTAGGTTAGTTGAGTGAGCCGCTGTAGGCTTTTTAGTGAATATAGTGAAAAGGTAGAGCGGTCACAGTAGGGGTGTCACGAAACGGTTGATAAACCGAGGGATCTGTGGTATCTTAATTCTATTTGCATAGCCGTTATAAATATTTAAAAGCAGTATGTTCTGTTGTAGCACCACTCGTTTTATCGTACGACAGGAGTGAAAATGACTTTTATAGCATCTCACTAATAGTAACCCTCTAATACCACCCTGCGATCTTTTATGAATCCACTAGAGCGTCCGCGTTGTCGATTTTGAACGATTAGTTATTGAGAAATTTAATATAATTTATAAACAAACGTATTACGTAAATGCGGATTGAACAATTTTCTTTAAATTTTCCTTCGATAAAGCAACGGACGCTTAAAAGATTGTGCTGGTTTAATTTTCGTTGAAGTGTCTAAATTTTCGAAAATTGCAATAGTTCAGTTGCCCTCCACCAAAGAACTCCGACTTAAAGTGGCACTGTCCGCGCGGGCGACGAGATTTGCATACTTCAGTGGAGCTGAAGACTATAACAGTTATCATTGGCTAGTAGGCTAGCGCAGCTATAGGATCAACCACACAGAACACACCTCAGTGGAGGAGTCAGGCGAAGGGTGTTCTACAACGTCTATACCTAATCCTGTTATTCATACTTGACCTACATCCACCTCCTAGAACTTACCCCCGCACGATTCACACTGGTGTATCGGATAATCCCTATCTACCACTGTGGCATTGCTTCCTCTTACTTTCTGCTCCACTCCTTTTACCTTTTCTATTTTTCTTGATACTCTCTTGTTTGTTTCGACCCAGAAGCGATTAGGTTGCGAAAGCCTAGGGAGTATTTTATTTTTCTACTCCTTTCTTTTGACTTTCTCGCTGCAGAATAGAGAGAAAGTTATATAATGCTGCGCGAAAAAACGGCGAATTCTCGGCAGAAAAACTATTACAGGACGCTGGTAACAAAAAAGTGAATAAATCCAGTTGAGAAATTGAGAAAAAAATCCTCTAACGTGGTGTTGTCAGAATTCCTGTTTTGTTACGAACTTTTTCTTCCGAACGTGGAATGAGCAGAGCTTTCAGAGAAATTGGAGGAGATTGTTGAGGACATTAAAGACAAGGGGTTGGAATTCCAACGAAAATGAAAAAGAAAAGAACTAGAGATGCTACAGAATGGCATAGACTTTCTCATACCAATTTTTTCTAATTATTTTGGTGAGGCATGGCTTTAAGATCTTGCTCCATTCTCTGGCCAACTGCCATCTATCGATGCCCAAAGTACATTTTTTTTACAATTTCTCAACTATTTGCTTTCCTAGTAACACAACAGAATTATTACTTCAAGAACATTAATTAAGAGTAGAAAGTCGTCGTAAATAGAAGTTTTCATTGAGAAATTCATGGCCTTTTTTGAAAAAATGGCGATTAAGCATTACTGTAAATGCGAAATTTGAAGCTCTTTTTCTCGGAAATCTATTGAGTTTTCGAAAAACTTCATTTCACGTCATTTAAAGCACTTCTGCTTACAAACGTAATAGTGCATACAAATCGATGGAAATGCCAATATTAACGGCGTGAGAGATATTTCAAAAAAATTACATTTGTGTAATTTTTGAAAAAACAAATGAATAGAGTGATAGGGTGCATTCCAAAAATTTAAACAAAAAATTTGGAGCAGTTGAGAAAATCTTGTTTTTGTATTTTTTTAAATTGCAAATATTTCACGATCTTTTTCACGAAAACTACTAAGATTTTTTTCAAAAAATGTACTTGACCTTTATGATACAACTATTAATGGACAAAAATTTTCGTTTGAAGGAAAAATCTCTATCTTCAATTTTATAGTTGTAGGAAGACGCCGCAAAAATTCTAACTTTCGCAATTTTCGAAATTTCAGAGTTAACACTGAAAATAGGACCTATGCCACCTTTATAAACGTATTTTACTCTATTCTGACAAAGAAAATTTTGAAAATGTCCGGGGGGATTCATGTAAAGTACCCCCAAATATTTAAGAATGTTTTTAAAAATCTCAAAGCTTCAACTAGAGCCAGATCAACAAGGCTTTTTTCAATTTGGAAAAGATTGTACACATGGTTTAGGTACTAGTAATGTTCACAGATGGACGGACAGACGGGCAGACAGACGGGCAGACAGACGGACAGACATACTGACCGACAGACGGACAGGCGGACAGACATACTGACCGACAGACGGACAGGCGGACAGACAGACGGACAGACACAGACGGAAAGGCAGACAGACGGACGGACAGACAGACAGACAGACAGACAGACAGACAGATGGACGGACAGACAGATGGACGGACAGACAGACAGATGGACGGACAGACAGACAGATGGACGGACAGACAGACAGATGGACGGACAGACAGACAGATGGACGGACAGACAGACAGAGACGGACAGACGAATGGACGGACGAACAGATGAATGACAGACAGATGGACGGACGAACAGATGGACAGACGAACAGACAGATGGACGGACGAACAGACGAATGGACGGACAGACAGATGGACGGACGGGCAGACAGACAGACGTACGGGCGGGCATACGGACGACGAACGTTTGAAAAAAAATACACTTTTTCGGCGGTATCAGAGGGGACTCCAAACCTGTATTTCCGTTAAAATCTCGAATTGATTTTCCTGGCATTACATAACTTTCTCTACACTATGGATCTTACTCCATATATGCCAGCTAATATGCGAGAAGGAAAGTAAAGGGCAGAGGGAAGATGTGGATTTTACCATTTATGTAGACAGAATAGAAAGGATGAGAGGGTTGACCTGGATGGCAGAGGTGGATAGAGCGTGGTATGGAGCTCAATCTCGACCGGAAGGGGCTGATGGCTCCCGTAGGAAGTAGTTTGCGGAGGGGGCCTGGAGACCCGCCGTAGGCATGGTCGTTTATCCCTTGTCTTTCATGTATGTGTTTGTCGCAGAAGGCCTTTGGGTGTGCTGAACACAGACCGAGGAGCTCGCATGTGTGTCTAATATAAAGGTTAATATGCGTCCTCATGATGGACATAGTGGGTACACGAAGCGGATAGTCCAAATCGACATCTCCTGAAGCTGGAAAAAAGCCCTCAGAAGAAAAATAGATAAAGGAGAGAGAGAGAGAGAGCAAGGACAGGCGTCTCTTTATTAGTAAAGAAGAAGTGGAAAAAAAGGATTCAAAGTTGGGAAGCTTTATGAAAGATTTATAAAAATAAAAATTAAAATCTGTGGAATTGCCCTTGCTATTTATGGAGTTTATGTTCCTACAGATGACTTCTTGTTATGAAGAAGGATTAATTTTTTGAAGACATTAAAAGTGATGGATAGTATCACCACAACGGACGAACGCGGGGGATCTGACTGAGCGCATTGGAAATAAAGAAGATGGGTAATTATCAAATGGGAAAAACTGTAATAAACAATAATGAGAAGAGCTTAATAGAAATCTGTAAAAGGCAGAACTATTCCAATATGAATTCCTATTTCTGCCACAAATATATTCATTAATTTACTTGGTAACAGAGCAGGGGAAGAATAAAATCTTTTATAGATTTTAAACAAAATTTTAAAAACATTTTTTTTAAACAAAATAGAAAAATAATAATTCAAGATGCCAGAGTCTTTAGAGAGGCTGAGTGTGGTACAGATCATCTTCTAATTACTATAACAGTAAGGGTAACATCATTAATATATCCCAAGGATAACATCACTAAGAGAGTTGTCATTTGCACTAGAAGGGGGAAAACTCAGCGAACCGAGATATATGGCTCGGCTTGAAAGAGCTAGGATTTATATAGAAGTTGAAAGTGCTAGGAATCTTTATCAGAGACGTCTTTCAAATAAATTGGATATATAAGATAATTGGAGAGCTCAATAACTCTATGATCACATGAAAACGTGGGTACATGTGGCAGCTGCTGAGACTTTGGGGATATAAATGGAAATTAAGGGAAGAGTATAACGGATGAATGGAGAAACCGCTGCGACAATTAAGAATAAGAAGGAAGCTTATAGGACCTGTTTGAATTCAAAGCGTCAAGAAGATCTGGATCGTTATTGCTTACTAAAAAAGAAAGCAAAAATGATAGTGAGGCAATGTAAAGAGAAGGCATGGGAAATGAAATGTTATGGGATAGAACATACAGAAGATTGCGGTAAATCAAGCCAAGCAAGAAGACGGTAAGAAGAATAAAGGCGTCGAATGTGAATAAAGTAAATTTACATATGATTATATTTCAGGAATGGAAGAAGCATTTCTCGGAGATTCTGACGGGAAATAGGTTTCAATGGAAAGAACCGGGAACAATTAATAGAAACATAAAAGAGGAAATGAAGGAGGTTGAACCCATACTGGAAGAAGAAGTGTAGAACGCTCTAAAACCTTTACAAAATTGTAAAGCGGCGAGTCCAGATGGAAAACTCGTGGGTTTGTGGAAGTATGGTGACAAGATGATTCGAGTATTGGTTAAACTGATTAATCAGATTGTATTTTACGTGTGATGTACCTACTAATGGAATCTATCATACATTTCAGCTATTCACAAGAAAGGAAATAAGAGAGACATGAACTATCGGGGTATATAATACATATAAAGGCATCAATTGGAATACTCCTGACTAAAATACTAAAGAATAGATTGGAGGCAAGGGTGTCCAAGAAAATTTTAGAACAAGCTGGTTTTACGCAAGGAAAATCCTTAATGGACACATTTTTATATTACGACAAATGTATAAGAAAACCAGTTGGAAAGGAAAAGAGCTTCATATGGTTTTTATCGATCTAGACAAACCATATGACTCAGTGCCTATAAATGAATTGTGAAGGGAACTATGACATTTTAAAATTGAAGAATCTCTCTTGCAACTCATAAAGAAAATGTATGTGGATACACGAGCTGTGGTAAAAGTCGGAAATAGAATTTCCGATGAATTTAAAACAACCAAAGGTTTAAGACAGATGTGGAACGGCTCTCACTCTTTTCGAAATTTATTTAGAAGAGGTCCTTAAAGGATAGAATGCCTCGTGTCAAGGAATGGGTATTTTAGTAAAATGCCAAGCAATACATTCGCTACTATTTGAGGATGATCAGGTAATCTTAGTTCAAGTAGGGATGATGAGGAATATATAAAAAATAGCACAGGCTTATGTACATTGTGGACTTAAATTTGAAGAAAACAGAGTATCTGATAGTAGGAATGGAAGGTACTGACTTCGATGTTCAACGAATAGGAAGAATTAAGTTAGTTGATCAGTTCATGTACTTGGGTGCTATCCTGCATAAGTCTGGAAATAGTTAAAAGGATGTTGATTAAACAGGCAAGAGGGACCATGATGCTGGCTTTACACTTGCAAAAAATGGCGAATATTATTATTTCGCAAGAAAATTGGCCAATGTAAACAATGCAGCAATAAATATTTTTTGTTGTTGGCCACATTTCTTGCTAGATATTCCGGGCGTATTGTAAACTCGTGTCCGTTCTCGGAAAGATATTGCCGGTTGTTGCTGGGACTAGAATTGAATTGGGATGTGGGCAAGATATTGCTGGAAGAAGCCGATTATGACTACGTTCACGTGCGGAGGAAGTTTATATAAGGTAATATATAGACATAGTATTTTGCATTGCAATATGCTTTTTTTCATAAAATGGATTGTGGAAAAGGTTTAATGCAATAAAAGAAGAATTAGTAAATATTGTAAAATCTCTAATGGTTGATTATCAAATGGTTCAAATTTTGGTTCAGATATAGGTGTTCCTTGATCATTATTTTTTAGGTTAAAAGTTATTAAGATATTAATCTTATTTAAATAAATAATAAAATTAGTAAATTAACATATCAGTTACAAGTAATGGATATTTTAAAACTTCAGTGAATTTATTATTACATTAGTATGTCAGAGTCGAGAGTTAATTAAGGGGAACATTTTTCATATTTTGACCAAGGCTTTGTTAGCAGTTCCGTGGGTGTGGGGTTTCCACGTTAGTCTTTTGTCAAATAATACTTATAGGTATTTCACCGGTGAAGATGTCCAGGGGATGAGATTTCCGTTGATGTTAAGTTCGGGGGGATTTTTCGGTCGACGTAATGTGATTATCTATGCTTGGCATTTATTATGATTTAGCTGTATTCTCCATTTCTGAGTCCATTTAATATAATTGTTTAGATCCTTTTGAATATTCTCCTTCGCTATTTTGATATCAGTATGATAGGTGAATAGTGCAATATCATCAGCGTATAAAGCAAATTTGGAGTCGCCTTGGGTTGGAATGTCATGACTGAAAATGTTAAATAGTAAGGGAGAGAGAGCTGAACCCTGTGGTACTCCTGCGGCAATAGTGTGAGGGGTAGATGTGTCTGTGTTGACTTTAACTATAAACGATGTATCCGTGAGGAAACTTTCCGTGATCTTTAGTAGGTATTCGGGTATACCTAAAGTTTGCATTTTGTATAGGAGGGCTTGATACCAAACTCGGTCATATGCCTGACTTGCGTCAAGGAAAACTGTCAATGTATATTTCTTTTGCTGAAAACCGTTAGATATGGCTTCAGTGATACGCAATAATTTATGTGTGGTAGAATGGATTGGTTTGAATAAGAATTGTTCCGACGGGATTGCTTTTATATTGTTGATAAATTGTATTAGTCTTGTATGGATTAGACGTTCATAGATGCCACAGTTTGCATTTTTTCCTTTTCTATAGATGATAAAATACTTGTGGAAATGTAGGATATTTCTTGATAACGTATTTTTAAACCAGACTGAAAAAATGAAACAAGACGTACAATGTACTTCATTAAAGTGTACAATTCTTTCAATTATTTCTCCCACGAAGTAAGCTAGGTTGTATTATGTTTCCACAAAAATATATTTTCATTCCAAACATTCTTCTCCTGCATATTTTCTCCAGGAAATGAAATTTGTTAATTTCATCACCACGAAGTGAAAGGAGACTGCGTGAGCTCCCTGCGTGGTGAACAGTGTGAACGAGATCATATTCAAAGATGTAAGAAAAGAGCTAAAACAGTGACAAAATATGGCAAAGAATCTTAATTATATTCTTTTATGCACTTTCGTACGCACTCCATTACTTATTTATTTATAAATATTGTTAATTTTAATTGCATATTAAAGTGCATATTACTGAATTTTTCTGTCATAAATGCATATTTCTAAAGCATATTTAAAGATTTTTAGGGCATATAAATCCCCTCACTACTATTAACAATATAAACAAAATAAAAATAAAATATTCTACCTCCCCTTTCGCGAGGTAAAATGACTTATCGATTGCACTATCTATTGCGCAAGGAAGTTGAAATCTAATCGATGAAGTGGGAATTGGAGACGACCTACAGCGTGACAGAGTGGTGTCACGTTTGGGTGGGTAGATCAGTGAACAACCAGAAGAAGGCGTGCCGGAAGGGCGGGAGAGGAAGGGAAAGGAGAAAGGAGAGACGAGGAGAGCCGAGCGCTGGGTGACGCGTGAGCGTGCTTGCACGCGTGCCGCCCGCTCGTAGAGCCCCACGCACGCTCTGCGCGCTTGGAATGGTTCGTCGCGTCACTGCACTATATCACGAGATTACCCTCCAGCATCGATCCCCGTACTGTAACGACACGGCACAGGCTCGCGCTCGGCGCTACGCTGGGGGCTCTATGCAGCTCTATACAGACTACAGTGTTCGCTAGATACGGCGCAATATTCATTCCAAACAATGAAATGTGCATGCATCCATATTGGCTACAATGGACAAAATTTATTCGATAACTGATTACATGATTATAAAATCATGTCACCTCCTTTCTACTATCTACATATTTAAAACATTAAGGGTTTTCGTTTAGAAATGAATTAGAGCTTTTTACTCAATCAAATTTCATGAAAAAATTATTCTATTCAATAAATTTTATGCTTTAAATGAAAGGTTGGAAGTCTCTGATGAGTTTTCTCATGCGATTATTAACAGGTATTATAGTATAAACACTGAATTTTAATCAAATCGTAAACGTAATAGAATGAACGCTGATTTGCCGCCATTTCTTCATTCGTCATTACGTGGTTCTCAGTACCTGCAATATTCCATGTAGTTTATTGTCATAGTCGATTTCTTTTGCGAGTTGCGATAGATATACCGAGGGAAGACAATGTTTCATGGAGAGTTTTTAAAGCTCAAATATTAAAGAGCGTTTGTAAATTATAAGGTTATTGTGTATATATAAATGCAATGTTCATCAATTATTGTCTGACGTGGGGCTTGACATAATATCTTCAGCGATAAGACGCTTTGTGTTTTAAGTTACAGTGGATATTTAGCAGGATTTCCTACTAGAGACCAGAACCTACTACATGTAAAAATCTTGGTAAATATAAAACACGGGCTTTTCTTTAGGGAGGGCAGGAACAGTGTCCAGCAGACTTTCTTCTTATAAAGAATTATTCATTTATGATGAATATAAAATGTATTTTTATTACTTGACTTTTTATTAATGTTTATAACATTATTATACTGAATGACTTGTATTGAATGATTTTGAAAGAACATAACATTAGTAAAGGCTACATTTTTTAATATATATAATTGTTTCTGTATTTTTGTATGACCTATGAAAACAGATCTATTGTAACAAGATTTCCTTTCAGTCGTATCTTTAACAAACATGCATCCGTCACACGCAATTGTCAGCAATATACTGCTACTTTGCTAATATGCTAATATACTAGCAGTTTGACTGCTAGTGAAGAATTTGCATTATACCGTGACCCAGGACCTTCTGATCACCATGAGATTGCTAAAGGTGGCGCTCTTTCCGGCGAGGGCCAGCACAGATCTAATCTCCACTCCTCCCAACCTTCTAGGCCCCTGGCCAGTTCATTAGCTCATTATGTTGCCATCGCATAAATTGGCGGCCCAACGTGGTTAAGCGTACGGGTCATTACATAAAGTGGGGAACCAACGCGTGTTTCTTTTATAAATATAACGTGAGACGACAGGTAAATTCAGTAACCAGGTGGTTAAACTTAAAAAAAAACTGAACGGTTTGTGCTGTTAAAAAAACTACTAGTTGTACCTTAAATACCAAACAGTAAGAGTGCATTACATTTTTCCTCTACATTAAAAAATCTGAAAGATATCGTAAATAAATTAGGTGCTAATCTAATAATGTACAAACAACGCTGTAATGTACAAAATAGTAAAATGAACGCGTATTCTTGTATTTTTTTTATTCCAGTCGCCACAAAATCAAGAGACCCGCCGCCAATCGAAATCAATTTAGAGAACCTGATATTGCTGGATTTCCGAATTGAATTTCCATGACAACATTCGGCTCCAAAAATCAATGAAGCTACCAAATTGTACCGCGAATATCGCTCCAATATACCAAATTCTGCTGTGATTTCATAGAAACCCGGTCATATTTTTATTTTCTATTGCATCTGAGAACGTCCTATCTGAAAAAATATTTTTTGGTAGCCTTAACCCATAAGTATTAATATTTTAAAAAGTTTCTAACTTGTTACCATTCCTCTAACTTAACATTACAACCGCGGAGATGCACGGAATCATGTAAAGATATGTAAAGAGCAAGGTTCGATCTATTTATTTAGAGGAAAAAATAGATCATTTGATCATTTCATGGCACGATCTCCCACTGAATGAGAAATGACTATTGTGCTTGCCATGGACTGTGTAATTCTGGGTGGTGCCTCTGCGGCTGCAGGTTCTCGTGCACGGATGGAAGCAGCGTGGAGTTGGGAATAGGGAGGCGCCCATAGTACGAGGGAGGGGCAGAGCATGAGCAAGAGTACGAGAAGGGGGCGTGAAGTGTGTTGGGATGGGGTGGGAGGGAGGATGAGGGGAGTGCTCGCTCGAGGGCGTCGCCTGGAGGGTGCCCCGAGGGGGAAGTGGAGCGATTGAAGGGGAGGGGAGGGGAGGGCGAGGGCGAGGGCGAGGGCGAGGGCGGTGCTGAGCCCTCTGAGCACTTGTGGGGTCTCGCCGAGCCGTGTGCTGGCCTCGAGCGCCCCTCCCTTGGAGGGCAATTGCCTCCAGCGTTGCGTGTCATCACGGTTGACTGTTCCATCGATCAATGATCTAATAATAACCATTGCTTGCAATGATTTCTCCAGATTATTAATCAACGAAATCTTAAACTCGACACCATTAAAAAATTCCAACCGGCAGCGAAAAGCTGGTCAAAAGTCGAAAATGGCCTGGAAAGGTCCGAGGTGTCACAGTGACGCTCATTGAAAAAGCGGCCCAATGGCCGCTCAATAGCGAGCAGCTGTTACACGACACAAAGATAGTAAATCAGACGTTACTTTAAATACGTGTAAAAGTTATCGGTTTTGAGCAATTTTCATCATTGAAAATAGACGAAAATCGTGATGGTTCGTACAATATTTACATATATTACAAAACCTAAACAGCATGTAAAATTACTTAATAAATAATGAATGTAGTAGTAGAAACTTCACTAACCTGTTTTGTTTTTGTTAATGTTGAAACAAAATGATACATTTTTTCCCTTCTTTTTTTAAAGTGGAAAACATTTATACGTTCCACAGAGTTCCACAACGAAATTTGTAAAAACTTCATTCTCTACTATTTAGCTATTGAAATGTCAAAGAAACATCTGCTATTCTGATTTAGTGTGGCCTGATGATTCTAATGATTGTAACATTTTTAGACGTTTTTAAATTTTTAATCGCGATGTTCAATCCGTCACCTTGTTTTTTACAATGTTTGCATCGGAATCGGAAACAGCAAACCAATTAAATCTTTTAACACATTTTTATGGAACATGAAATGTTTTAGACGTTTTTTTAATTTTTAATTCGCCATATTGGATCCGCCATTTTGTTTTTTGCAAAGTAAACATTGGAATCGTAATCAGTGTGCCTAAAAACCATTGTATACAAAGTTTCAATAAAATTGGATAACGCTTGTATATTTCAGTCAGCTTTTAGGGATCTTGCCCCAAAGTGGGTCATGGCGCTCGACGAAGGCAATATGATCTTCGCAGACAGCATAAAATTCACCAAGATCCCGCAAAATCATCCACAAACGCAAGAAACACAACCGTTTTCAAGACCGAATAATCAGAGCATTTCGAGTAACAGAGCAAGTACCGTCACAACAATCTACCGCTTCAACCCTGCCACATCAAAACAAGCCAATGTCCCAAGGGAAGCGACCTAGCGATAACGACTTTCATAAAAAATTTCAAAAACGTGTAACCACGGACGATCAATCTTCGGCAGGCTCAAATTGTAACTTACAAAATTAATAGAATGTAGAAATAAATAAAAAAATAAATAAATAAAAAAAACTTGGTTGCCTAAACGAAGAGATCCTAGATGATCATGGTGAAGAAAACAAAATATCAATTTTTGTAACTAACGTCCACATCTAAATTACCCTCGCGAATGAAATAAAATCCTTCGTCTCTACAATATCTCTATAAATTCAAAAACCAAAAGATTAGAATTCAATTTCAGTCTGTGACCGACTTTCGAAAAACTTCTTCTAGCCACCAGAAAGAAATGTCATACATATTCTGATAAAATCAGCAAAAAATACTCAATGGTGATAAACAATTATAGTCATCCTTCAATCTCAAAGGATAATGAAAATCGTATCCTGCAACAGATTTGATACATTTATAACCAATTACATCATTAATTTCATAAATTAAATAATACTATCAGACACTAACTAAGACTATCCAGCACTTAATTGCTACGCCATTAAACAACATTAACTTTAATACAAATCCAAAACGCTAACCTCATTGATAAAGCACGCATCACACATCTCAACGCAGATTATTCATTTGTTCCGCAGATTTACAAAACCATCAAAGTAGATGGACAAAACCCGAATGGAGGAGTAATAATATTAACAAGAAACAACATACCACGTCACCAGCTTACATTAACACTCACGCCGGGCCTCAAAAAAGTAGCAATAAAAGAACATTATAATAACACCATAACATTAACAGTAGTGACTGCATACAAATCTCCAATTGTAAAAATCAATATCTCCCCATTACTTCTATTGCCATGTCCATCCATTATGGTAGGTGACCTAAACTGTAAACATAACTCTTTTGGTTGTCAGTCATCCCTATACAACAAGGTGACAAAAATCATGGGGTAGCAATATGCAAGTATACTGAAGACAGTAGTATCACGTACAAAAGGAATAAAAGGGCAGTATATTGGCACAGTGCCGCTTTAACGCATGGGCGAACCCGGCGGCCGCCGGGGGCCTCAAAATATCCAACACACAAAACTCGAACACTCCATTCAAGAATTATATATTACATTTATTAATGGTAAAGATATCAAAGGCACGAAGAAATTCAACGAAGCGCATGTGACGCCTTTCGACGTGTGGGGTCTGGCAGTCCCACGCGTCGCGCGCGGTCGGAAAGACGAACTACGTGACCTATCGCCCTCCGGTATATCTTGCGGTAACCTCGCCACCGGATGCAGAATCGTTCAACACAGGATGTCATCAGATCTCATCTTACACCTACGGTACAGCGAGATATTGAGTTCTAAAAATGCAATGGGTCTTCTAGAAACATGTGCGCCTAACGAAGAGTTATACTAAAAATCCATTTTAATATTTTTTAATTCAAATTTTATCACTAATTCAATTAACAATATTTTCCCTAAAAAATATATTTTCTAATTTACTTGAAGTACCAATCTAGTGTGTTAACATAGTAGTTATTACTATAAAAACCTTTTAGATGTGTGACATTATGCAAATATGCAATTTCACACTCCTTTCTGATATCATTTTTACGATGACAACAGCAAAAGGATTTTCAAGAAGTTCAATATCCCTATTCATCATCCAACAATTATTAAAATTATTCAATTGCTTTCGAGGTCTATTCGCCGTCTTGCGTGTTTACACACACTGTTCCATACGAAGGTCGGAAAACGAAAGATAATTCGCATTGCCCTTCGTGTCACGCGCTTCGGATCCGATAGTTGTGATGTTTCTCCTGCCGGTGAGTGACGATCATCTCCTCGTCGTCACAATGTACGTCGTTATAATGTACCCATAAATAACCTTCCTGGCCCATCAACATCGAGTTCACAGAAAAACAATTTACAGAACCAAGCAGAAGTAACAAATAGTGTGCTAGAAAGTAAAGATTTTATGACGTACAACGAAGAAGATAATCAGGAACAGGTGAAGATAATCAAGACAGAAGACCAGGATTGTGCTTCAGGAAACTATGAAAGTACCATTAATTCAGAAAATAGCCACTATACAACAACATCAGACCCCGGTCTTTGGCAACATACTGATATCTTACGTGATTATTGGGTAGAAAAAGGATCTTCTGCTTGTCAAAATAAAGAAAATAATTTTGATAAATCGGCCCGCATATATAAAACTGGTGATAATATGGAAGAAAGACGACTTACTCAAGCAATGTTCTCGAGACAATTGCCAAACAAAGAAATTGTACAAAGGGAATGGCTCAATTATTCATCTGCGAAGGGAAAAGTTTATTGTTTTGCGTGCAAATTATTTTCTCACTCCAAATTTCCATTCAGCGGAGATAGTTTTAATGACTGGAAACATGCTCTGAAAGCTGCATCAGAACATGAAAATAGAAATTGCGTGGTAGCTTATTGTAGTCGATCAAAAACACTCGGGCGAGTAGATACACAATTGATCGTCCAATATAATAATGTGCGACCATATTGGAAAGAGGTGTTGAAAAGTGTTACTGCAGTAATTAAATTCTTAGCATCGAGAGGACTCCCTTTAAGAGGTTCTGACCAAAGTCTTGGTTCAGTAAAAAATGGAAATTATTTGGGTATTTTGGAACTTATAAATCAGTTTGTTCCATTCTTACACGAACACATAAAGAAATATGGTAATGCAGGGAAAGGGATGTCATCATACTTGTCAACCACCATTTGTGAAGAGTTCTTGAAAATAATGAGTACTAAAGTTCTTTCAGTAATCATTTCGGAAATTCGAAAAGCAAAATACTATGCTATTTCTGTAGATTCCACTCCGGATGTGACTCATATTGATCTGCTTACTTTTATAGTAAGATATGTGATAGATGCTGTTCCAAAAGAGCGATTTTTGCAGTTTATTCCCATTCATGGTCATAATGCAGAACATCTTACAGAAGTTGTGACACACTTCTTAAAAACCAATAACATAGATATCCTGAATTGTAGGGGCCAGTCTTATGACAATGCAGCAAACATGTCAGGGCGATGTTCAGGCTTACAAGCGAAGATAAAATAACTAAATAAGTATGCTGTGTATGTGCCATGTGCTGGACACTCACTCAGTTTAGTAGGGGTACATGCTGTCAAGTGTGTTTTAACTGTGACAATTTATTTTGATTTGGTACAAAATCTTTACACCTTCTTTTAATCGTCAACACAACGCTGGGAGATACTTTGTTCATATTTAGGTCCTTGTCGTAAAGTGGTGAAACAACTTTCAGACACTAGATGGTCTGCGCAGGCAGATGCAGTAAATGCTTTGTGTGAAGGATATAATGAAATTAGATTATGTCTTCAGTCTATAAGAAATGATGTGACAAATCAGTCGTCACAGACGCGTCTTAAGGCTCAAGGATTAGAGAAAAAACTTGATAAACTTGAAACAGTTTTTTTAACAATATTGTGGAATGAAATCCTCAGTAGATTTAACGCAGCGAGTAAACTACTGCAAAGTGAAAAAGTTAATTTGTCGGCAGCAGTTAAGATGCTGAAGTCATTAACAGTATTTATTAGGGAGAAGAGAGATGATTTTGACGATTATGAGTCCAAATCAAAAGCGAAATCAGTTGTGAAAGAATATCATGATACACAAAGGCGTCAAATAAAACGTAGCTCCATTCTTGCATTTGCAGATAGTGGATGTAGTAATGAGAAACTTCTGGGAAGAGAAAAGTTCAGTGTAGAGACATTCCTACCAATAATAGACACTCTGGTTTCTAGTCTAGAACTCCGAAGTAAAGCATATGTAGACATTGTTGATAGGTTTGGTTTTTTGGAATGTCTGCATGAGTTAGAGAATTCAGAAATTTCAAAATATTGCGAAAACCTTGCAAGTTTTTATAGTGAAGACTTGATAACTTCAGAGCTAATATCTGAATGTCACCATTTTGCTGCATATCTTAATACAAATATAAAATATTTTCAAGAATATGCTGGAGATAATGAAAAAATATCAATATTCAAAATCTGTATAGTTACATGAATAATGAGAATATATTATCAGCATTCCCCAATATGGAAATTGCTACGAGAATTTTCCTCACTTTATTTGTAACCAATGCATCTGGAGAACGTTCATTTTCTAAGCTGAAAATAATAAAAGACGAGTTACGAAATAGCATGGCACAACCACGATTAAATAATTTAAGTTTGATGAGTACTGAACATGACATTTTGGCAGAAATTGATTTTGAAGACACAATTCACGATTTTGCCACCTCGAAGTGCAGAAGAGTTATTCTCTAAAGAAGACTAATAATAATTAATAAAGGAAGAGTGGAGTGTTAACTGTCAAGACATCACATAGGTGAGTATATTATTATTATTATTATTATTATTATTATTATTATTATTATTATTATTATTACATTGAAGTCCCTTATTTATTGGTAGTAATGCAGCTGTAACTTCTGGAGGTGTATTGTGCGCGCGCGTGTACATGTGTTTGGGGGACTCATTATCGAATCCGCCGGGGGCCTCAGATGTTCAAGAAGCGGCCCTGTATTGGCAGAACTTTCATTTGAACTCGAGTGATTCATGTGAAAAGGTTTCTGACGTGATTATGGCCGCATGACAGAATTAACAGACTTTGAATGCGAAACGGTAGTTGGAGCTACACGCCTGGGGCATTCCATTTCGAAAATCGTTAAGGAATTTGATATTCCGAGATTCACAGTGTCAAATACTTTACTAAATATGGGACAAAGACGTATTCACTTTTTTGACATCGGTGACACACAACACGAGTTTTCCGAATTATCGCAACTTTCTGAACCAGCATTACAATACTTTCTTTTTGTTACGTAAGCGCGTAGGTGGCGTGAAAGTAAATACATAGAGCAGTGGGAGATAATACACATTCACAATACTTGGCGCGATTGCATGTAATTAAAATTCCACATCCAGGAGGCCCGGGAGTAGGCCTTTAAGGGAACAAATCCCGCAGTCGACTTTCGCCTGAGCTGCTGGATGCGGGCCTTTCGTTGTGCTTCGATACGTAGGCATTTCAATGTTACATCTACTTAATTTTGTAAACTGCGAATCAGCAGTAATCTCCCAAAGAAAATGGATCTTTAGAATTTTATTCTAGATAAGCGACAAAACATCTTGGGGTTGAAATAAAATATCTTTACGATTTCCAAATATAAATATTTTGTTTTCAAATTGAAAGGGAAATGGCACTTCCAACACATCCCTGGACGCTGCGTCCCTTATTCACATGTTCAGTTTTTTTAATCGTTTCAGTGAACAACATCGAACATTTTATTATCCACAAGACTACACTTTGGTGCATAATTAACTTTAATTTTGATGGAGGCGCTAATTGCCAATTTTCTAACTACCCGACGTCCTACTATCTCTTCTCTAACAACATATTCACAGAGAAATTTGGCTCCCAACATTATCGATCGAAAAAATAATGAAAGCTGTTCATCAACGTAATGGGCTGCCTGATCAATTAAGCAAAGGGAGTCAGAGAGTCCTATGGACAATGGGCCAGCTCTGAGTAGCCCAAATATTCTATTAACCCATCAGTGTAAATATATACACACACACCATTTGCCCAGGTCTTATCCTGAACTACGATTTTGCAAACTTAGTAGAGACGACATTCTTTCTCTATAAAAAGTAATTTCGGTCGGGTCTACAGCTAAGGTCATTAGCCCTGTAAGTGTAGTACATTTTAATTGCGGGAGGTGGCAGTGATCTTCCCCCACTGAATGGCGAGATCCGGCGCCGACCTACGTCAGCTTACGGGGATTTGCCCCAACCAGGTGCTCCCACCAGCAGGGCACCGCCCCAGCCGGTACAAGCGTTAAGATATGTGGTGGTAGTGTAGTGCGTGTAAGTGTAAGTGTAGAGTATGTAAGGGCGAGGATGGGCCAAAGGGAAAAAAGTAAACGGATGATTACTCCAAATACGTTCTACGGCAAATTCTTGGCTTGCCAACGTGACTGTGAACGTTGTCACAGAATCGTGACAGAACGTAAAAAAAGCAAGAGGAAAGAAAGATCGCTCGCGGTTCGTGGCCCGTTTGTTAGGTTACTGCTCCGGCATTCGCCTGGTGGCGATTACAGAAACCACGGGAAACTACCGATCAAATCAATCGGCTTATAAAGTGTGTTTCTCGAATTCCTGGGTATCTATCGAAACAGACTCCTCTCACATGGCCGGAGACTAAATAGTTTTCATTTTCTGGGCGCATTGGAAATTAATATTACACGAGTAGATTTAATGTTGCAGTTAGTAATACCGATGCCGATAATGTCTGGATTTCCATCTCGGTCAAATAGATGTGTACTCAGCCGGGATGATTTGTTTTGTTTTAATTAATGATTTGTGAATGTATGATTCCATTTAGATTGTGTAATGTATCGCGCGAATCTTACTACTTATCTACTAATATTCTTCTTCCTATACTCGACTTGGGCTGCCAATTTAACCAACTTTCGAATACCCTTGGGCGCGTCGTTTTTTTAACTCACATGTTCCTTTTAATCCGGTTTCAACTTTTATTCATGCCCGTCCACTAACTGAATTTACAAAACTTCCTTTTTTTACTTCCTTTGATGGGCGTGAGGCTGTGATTGCCCTATACAGGGCTTGAAACGAAGTACTTAGGCACGCGGGCGTAGGTCGGCATCTAGCTACTTAAAACACAACACATTTTGCGGGTTTACTGACGAACCTGAAGATGTTCATCATCATTTATTACCTCCTTTTTTTGTAATTCCTATTTTTTGTTAATCCCAAACATTATGCACACAAACGGGGTTGCTGCCCCCTAGCAACACACACAAAAACACCCCATGGCGGATGAACAATGCAATTACATAGGCAAACAAATATGACACCAAAACAAGAAAAATACTACTTATTCAATCTGATAAATTTCCAACATATATACAAAAAAAACCCTCATTCATACCGAATGCGCATTCTGTCGAAATCAATTATTGAATTACTTATGCTACTACAGAACTTGATCTTCGACAAATGCTCTTCGTGGATTTTTTTGCTTTTGTTTTCAAAACAAACGAAACAAATAAACATTTATCTGTCACTTCCCTTTCGCCGACTTGATGCTGCGACACGCGGCGTACATCACCGTCGTCCATTGACTATCTCTGCACATAGCGCGGCTTTTCCCAGTTTTTATGAAATCGCACCTTTCCACCGCGTTGCACTGCCGAGAAATTCCACCGATCGCTTAACGGAAATTATTTAGTCTTGTCTCGTCAACTGCCGCGACGAACGTACGTTATTAGTTACGCGAATAACATCGCGATTGCATCTCCAGCTACCGTCCACGAAAAATTCATTACGCGAACTTCGCTTCCGACCGACTACAACACTGCACATCCGAGCCCCAGCGCTTCTACTCATCTTCTCTTGCCCATTGTTGTCCGGATCTTTTATTTACCACTGGCGAACATCCGCCGATCGCTCGCCCGTAGCCACAAATGACATTAGAAAACTTTTCTTTAATTCGTGCTCGTCAGCGTTATTACGCTTCGTCATCGCTTCCCACTATTATTTCTTGTTTCTTCGCCGTATACTATTTTCCTTTTCATTTTTAGTCTCATTTCATTAAATTTTATTAATTTATATCTTCTTGCATCGTGACGTAAACTGTGACGTCAGCGCGATGTGTCATTTGTTCCGTGTTTATTTCAATTATACAAAATTAATTTTAATTTTGACGCGTTTTCTCGGTCCTTCTCGAAACTGCGAGTGTTCCCATAATTTTCCATACATTTTGCCCTATCATTTCCGAAAGTCTCATCTTGATGCCTTCACGCGTTTTCTTGATATTTAATAAAATTACTCTTTTGCCTTAAGCTTTGCAATCGTAACAATGGTTCTCGTATTCTAGTTTAACCACGAAAAATACAATTCCAATTCTGTCCAAATCTCCTGAACCTCTGACTCGATTTTCATGATTCCACCTTCTACTAGTTCCGAAAATTATGTATAATTGAGTGTTAATGTCAATTTCCATTTTCTATCACGCATTTGTTTAATTTAATAAAAATATTTCTGCGCGATGTCGCCGTCTTTTGTCTTCTCAAATCTAAATCTTTATTTTCCTGGCAAGTTTATACACTATAAACCCCAAAACTGTTCCGAGGGATTATGGATCATTACAATTGTTGCAATAGTAACCCAAATTAGTATTTTTAGCGCTGAATTCGCCAATTAGCAAGATGGTGTTTGGAGGCTGATTGAAATTTATAATGTTCACATTCTTTATTTTGGAAATTGGGGAGTTGTGTAGTTTTACTATTTTCCATGTGTTTTCTTCAAGTTTTATCGCGGAAAGAATAAGGGACGCTTGAAAGAATGGCGCAGACGTTTAATAGTTTAGCAGCCGCAGTAGTTCATGAAGATACATTTTTTTTCTTAATAAAATGTGTTCATCAAAAACAGATCTTCAAGTAAGGCCATGTTTGATTTGTAAGGCCATTTTGAAAAAATGAATATTTTTTTATTAAAGGGTGTCAAACTTAATCGGTCGCTCTGAAAATCCTGCGTCTCTTGATAGTAATTTTAGAAATGTTTTGAGACAGCTGGATGCTACGTAACTCAGAATGTGTTTATTATTTTATATTTTTTCGTTTGTGTTTTACAAGGGAGATTTTGTTATACGTTTACAAATTGATCTTTTAGAAGTTATTTACAACCTATTCGAAATAAATATGAAATAAAGATTGCTAGTCTTCAGTCGCCCGCTCCCAATTTACGCAATTGGGTGATACGCAAGTTAGAATTTACATATTATTTCATATTTCATTTTATTATTATTGTTGTTGTTATTATTTATATTTCATTTGTGTTATTCCATTTTAAATTCCGTTCTTTGTGTTAAATGTGAAAACGAATAGATGAGCGGCCATTGAAATAGTTTAGTTTCCATATCTAATGGCAAGAAAGTACGTGCTGCTTTTGCTCCACTACTTTTCTTGTGAAATGCGTTCATCAAAGACATCTTTATATAATGTAATGTTCTATTTTTCGAAAATTTGAGTATTTTTTGCGAAACATTGTGTCAAATATTGACATTTTTTAAACAATTTTTCTTACAAACCGGCAAAATTATTTTTGATTAAATTTTGACCTTAAATATCGTAAAGGACGCTTAAGAGAATTCTCAAGTTGGTTGATACGCTCGCTTGTTGGAAAAATGAAAAAATTAAAAATTTTACCGGGTCTTCTTATAACTTCAATTGTAAAGATACAATTTTTTTCTTAATGAAATGTGTTCGTCAAAAACAGATCTTCAAATAATGTCGTAATGAATTTTTCGAAAATATGAGTGCATTTTGTGTAATTTAACATCAAACATAGTCGCGCGTTTCGAATTTCCTGGGCTTTGTAATCTAAATGTCTGGGCACTAAAGGAATAATATTATACCATATCCTCATCCCCACCCATTCCCCAGAATATTATACCATATCTCAGGCGGGAATCTACATTTGCAAAATACACGCAACGAGCTGCATGAAGGCTGACAGAATTAGAAAGAATTCTGAATGCATAACATAATGAGCTTAATTTAGTGTTGGATTCTGTTATATGTACATTCCATTTGAGGTTTGATTGAATTGAGAGACCTAGAAATTTTGTTCCCTGAAAATCAGCAGTATATTGTTTATTTTTCAATGGAGCATACGATTGCCGATTTGAAACGTAAAATTGCATTGAGACAGTTTTTCCTTCGTTAACTATTAATTTGTTATTACAAAACCAATTTGAAACTTCTGAAATTGTACTTTTTATTGTTTCTTTTTTGCAAAGAACATTCGCGTCATCGGCAAACAGAACTGTTCTTCCATTTTTAATAGATGAGGGCATATCGTTTACGTGCAACAGAAAGAGGAGAGAACCTAAGATGGAACCCTGTGGGACCCCATGTTCAATTGGCAAAGAATTGGAAAGATAAGTAAATAATGTCCTTTCGTGCCAGTACGGTATTTCTACTCTTTGAGATCGATGTTTAAGGTATGAGGTTATCAAATCTAGGGCAATACCACGAATTCCATAAGAAGGTAATTTTGAGAGTAAGATGTTATGGTTAATAACGTCAAAAGCTTTCGAAAGATCTCAAAATATCCCAATAGGTTCTTCATTTTGGTCTATTGATGAAGCAACACCTTTAAGGAAAGAAAAAATGGCAGTTTCCGTAGATTTTGATTTTCTGAAATCGTGTTGTGAGTCTGAAAACGCTTCGTTTTTCCTTAGAAAAGTTTCCATTCGCGTATAGAAAAGCCTCTCTAATAATTTTGAGAAAACTGACGAAAGAGAGACAACAACAGCGGCGTTCGCAGAAGAATAGACAACAGCGTTGTGAGTCTGAACAACCGTGTTGTGAGTCTGAAAACGCTTCGTTTTTCCTGAGAAAAGTTTCCATTCACGTATAGAAAAGCTTCTCTAATAAGTTTGAGAAAACTGAAAAAGAGATACAACAGTGGCGTTCGCAGAAGACTAGACAACAGCGTTGTGAGTCTGAACAACTGTGTTGTGAGTCTGAAAACGCTTCGTTTTTCGTGAGAAAAGTTTCCATTCGCGTATAGAAAAGCTTCTCTAATAATTTTGAGAAAACTGACAAAAGAGAGACAACAGCAGCGGCGTTCGCAGAAGAATAGACAACAGCGTTGTGAGTCTGAACAACCGTGTTGTGAGTCTGAAAATGCTTCGCTTTTCCTGAGAAAAGTTTCCATTCGCGTATAGAAAAGCTTCTCTAATAAGTTTGAGAAAACTGAAAAAGAGATACAACAGCGGCGTTCGCAACTTCGCAGGGTGTCGGCCTTCGGCCTCACTCCGGAAATGCAGCGCACCACTCGTGCGTTGTATTGTGGCTGCGGTGTTTCCGCAGCTGACGCAGCAACATCCGGTGGACGCAACGCTGCCCCGGCGTGGCGTGTTGCGCTCAATGATAATCAACTACCATGCGCCTACAATTTCCGTCCAGGTTTGTAATTACGTAGAAAGATATCTTTGGACGGCGGATGTGGACGAACCACGTATCAATGCGTGACGAAGTTTGAATGGCATTGAAGTGGCGTTTCACCAATGTTTAATGGTTTACGTAACAATGATTCTTGGGTAAAGTTCCACGACAATCATTGGTGCCTGTGACAGTGCGGTAAAGGATGCTCCAATTTTTCGTATTGTCTCTTTGTTTTCCTTTTTGTTTTACATTTAAAATTTGTATAATGTTAAATGAATTTCATAACACTTTTTTCGTAACATAGTTATCATTGCAATAGGAAAATTACAAAACAAAACTTGGGCATGACGTGGTCATTCGAAATCTAAAAACAACTAAATATTTAAACATTTCAAATTTTTAATGGAACATTCTGAAAGTTTCATGGAAAAAATAGTAGCATACCGTGGTGAACGGAAATAAATGTATTCCTAGACATCTGTCTTAAACATTTTCTTCTCGATGTTTCCTTTGATGTTTCTCTGTCACAGGACAACAGCATGAAACGTAAATATATTTA